>JAIKVH010001229.1:0-10151 GCA_024679275.1 Phytophthora niederhauseri
TTTGGTGTTGTGCTGTCGGAGCTTGACACGCATTCCTCGCCGTACTGGCACGCCAAGGACCCCAATGACTCGACTCGGCAAATGCCTGAGCCTGCGATCCTGCAAATGGTGGCAATAGGGAAGCTCCACGTCAAGTTCTCCAAAGGAGCGACCAAAGCGGTCGTGGAACTGGGCAACTCCTGTGTGTCTCTGGACCCCAAGGCGCGGCCGACGGCTTCTGAAGCGCTCTACAAGCTTCACACTATATTAGCGGAGGATGTGGAGAAAGCTGGGGTAGTTGTTGAGTGAAAATGTCAAGTAGGCGTGTTGTTTCATGAATGTTGCCGAGCATTGTCTAGCGGGTTGGTAGTCTGAGCCATAGGGCACATGAATATGCCGAACGAAGACAAGCAAGACAACGAAACACGCACCTACGCTTCAAAGACGCATCATATTAAGGAACTCAGGTTTTGCTGAGGGGGAGAGACTTCTGCGGGGACGCTGCAAAACGCGCAGGAGGACGGCATCACTTACGACATCCTGGATAGAGGTAGTCAAACAACTGGTCGTACTTGTCCTTGTCCTTGTCCTTGTCCGACTGATTGAGAGACTTCAGTGCTTGCTTCGCTTCTTTTGGTCCAGGAGAGTAATTGTGAATGCGCTGGGAGACGGCTTGGTACTGATCAAAGACCCACAGGACAAACGGGTCCGTTGTACTGCGCTCGAGCCAGGCAGCTCTGGGCTCGTCCGTGAGGCGCTCCGGTAGCGTGGCCGTAAGTTCCTTACGGCATCGTTCCAGCATACCGCGCAGGCAGATATCTCGGGCCGGGATCATCAGCGACTCAATCGTCTTGGCCTGCTTCTTGATCTTGTCGTCCAGGACTTTCAGCTCCTCGCTGTGGAGCTTGGCCTGTGCGTGCAGCTTCTCCTTCAGACTCGCGAACTTCTCATTGAGGTTGTCATAGTCCTGTCGCTCGGCTTCCAAGCGCCCGACCGTGGCTTGAAGTTTTTTGTTTGTGGCTCGAAGTCCCCCGATCTCGTCTTGAAGCTTTTCGATCTCGTCTTGAAGCTTTTCATTCGCGTCCTCCTGGTGTTTGCTCACCGCCTCCTGGTGTTCCATTCTGCGTTGTAGCGCCAACATGATGGTTTGAAGTTCCGTGTTTATTCGATTCTGGTCGTTGAGCGCCGATAGCACGTCCGGCGGCGGCGGGCTTGCAATCGCTGCGGTTGGCTTCACCGGGATGATGACTTGAGGCTCCACATTTTTGTCGGCTGCGATCTGCCGCCACGTCTTCCACGTCATGTTGTTCGACTTGAAATGGGGGTTGAACAAAAGCTCACCCTCCCAATTGAGGTCGCTCGACTTGACACCAAACTCTCCGGCACGGAGTGCGACTTGGCTCCTGAACTCCGCCGAAGCTACGTGTGCCTTCACCGGTGGGGCTTTGTCGACCGAAAATATAAGATTTCAAAAATCGGTTTGTGAACGTTTTTCATCAACCTCAACAGGTAAAACAAACGTTTCTTTCAACCTCGAGGTTGAGACAAACGTTGGGAAGCCTAGTTGAAAGTCAGTGCAGGACTGCGAAGAATTCCGTCCAATCCGTGCCTCGATTCATTCCTTTTGACCAATCAAAGTGTCCCGGCGCCAAGGTGATTAGTCGAGGCACTGCGTGGCTGCACGAACCGCTGCATGCCGTACGGGTACTTGCTTCGGTGACGAGCGAGTCTGTAGCTGACGACGACGGGGATCAGAGATTCAGCGCTGCTACGTTGATCGGCTCTCTGTCTGTAGCTGCCGTGCTGGTCTTGAGCGTCGTTGCGTTCGTCGCGTGGAAGTGGCGATCGACCAAGCGGAAGCTGATGCTGGCGAGGAACACGGAGCCGAACGACAGTATCGCCATGCTGGAGCCGGACGACATGGTGTATATGTCGAAACCCGTGAGTGGGCGGACGATTCTGCCCCTGAATAGTTTGAGCAGCAGCACGTGCTCGACTTTCCCAGAGCAGACGACGACGCGCTCGTTCAACCCTGTTCTCTCCAGCTTTGGCTCGAGTTTCCAACGTTCAGGTCGGGCTGCCACCTCCAGTTATCAGCGTTCAGGGCGGACGTTCGTGCCTGGATCAAGCTCCAGCTCGAGTTACCAGCGATCAGCGCGGACGTTCATCCCCGGGTCGAGTAGCAGCTCGACATTCCAAGGAACCACCGCGAATCGTCCATGGGAAGACGATTTCGTGGTGGCAGCGCGCATTCCAAGGAAGCTCGACATTCCAAGGAACCACCGCGAATCGTCCATGGGAAGACGATTTCGTGGTGGCAGCGCGCATTCCAAGGGATAAAGTGGTTGTCGTGCAGCTTCTGAGTCGCGGGGGCTTTGGAGTCGTGTACTCCGGACTGTATGGAGGTCGGCGCGTGGCCGTGAAGATGTTGTTGCCTGAAACCCGTCGCAGTATCTCCCACGTTGTTGATCTGCTGGCCGAGGTGAAGATGATGGCGTCCATGGAGCACCCTCACATTGTCGAGTTCATTGGCGTGGCTTGGGACTCGCTGACGAACATGTGCGTCGTGTCGGAGTTTATGGCTGGAGGCGACTTGAAGGCACTGCTGAGTGACTACGAAGAGCAGGAGTATCCTATGGGCTTCAGCAGGGAGAAGCTTAAAATCGCGCTGCATATCGCTCACGCGCTGACGTACATGCACTCGCTGGACCCTCCGATAATCCACCGCGACCTCAAGTCCAAGAATGTCTTGCTGAACGAGAAGCTGGACGCCAAGCTCACGGACTTTGGGACGTCCCGGGAGCGTGTGAACGAGTCCATGACTGGAGGCGTACGCCAAGCTCACGGACTTTGGGACGTCCCGGGAGCGTGTGAACGAGTCCATGACTGGAGGCGTCGGGACGTGTCTGTGGATGGCGCCGGAGGTGATGATTGGGGACAAGTATGACGACAAGGCTGACATGTTCTCATTTGGTGTTGTGCTGTCGGAGCTTGACACGCATTCCTCGCCGTACTGGCACGCCAAGGACCCCAACGACTCGACTCGGCAAATGCCTGAGCCTGCGATCCTACAAATGGTGGCAATAGGAAAGCTCCACGTCAAGTTCTCCAAAGATGCGACCAAAGCGGTCGTGGAACTGGGCAACTCCTGTGTGTCGCTAGACCCCAAGGCGCGGCCGACGGCTTCTGAAGCGCTCTACAAGCTCCATACTATACTAGCGGAGGATGTGGAGAAAGGTGGGGTAGTTGTCGAGTGAAAATGTCAAGTAGGTGTGTTGTTTTCATGAATGTTGCTGAGCATTCATTGTTTATCGGGTTGGTACCCAACCCGGTACCGGTAGTCTGAGCCATAGAATTGTCGAAAAGCTTGTTTGCTTCGAAGTATGTATAAATAGATTATACTCGTTCGCTGCTCAAGTGAGACACCAAGGCGCACTAAAAGAAAGTGCGCACGAGGAAACCAGTGCGATGGCAGCGCATGCTTCACCGGACCTGCAAGCCGCTGGGTTCATGGTGTCACTCGCCGGGGCTCATACGGAGCTCTTCCCAGTTCCCGAAGGCAACCGCGTGGTGAAGGAGGTCGTGTCCTCGCAAGCATTCCAGGCGCAAGTTGAAAGGCGCAGGAAAATGGGGCGTCCAGCCAAGCGACCTCGACTGGGAAGGCGGTGTTGCTTTCAACCCCAGTCTCAAGACAAACCAGACTACATGGCAGGGCTGGCAGCAAATTGCATCCACCAGGAGAATGGTGCCTCACATCACCATCCCCGTGAAGCAAGGCAGCAGCGCCTGGACGACCCAGGAAGAAGCATCGGCGGCAGAAATGGTGGAGCATGCGGCACCACCAGCATCAGAACCCGCGACAGCCTCAGCAGGCTTGACTGAGGAGCTCAGGGCCATTGTGTCCCGTGAGTACCAAGCTCTCAAAGCGGAGCTCCAAAACTCGTTCGCTGCACAGAACGACAAGATCAAGGCCCAGAGTGACGAGATCAAGGCCCAGAGTGACGAGATCAAGGCCCTGAACGACGAGATCAAGGACCAGAATGACAAGATCCAGGAGCAAGACCACAAGATCAAGGCACAGGGCGCCGATATCAAGGCACTCAAGTTCACAGTCGACGCTCAAGACTGCGAGATAGCGAAGCTGGGTAAAGAGGTTGCCCGTTTTCAAGCCGACAATCTTGATCTGAAACGTACGGTCAAGGCGCAGCAACATGCCAGCAAAGCGGACAATGCGAAGATCGCGAAGCTCGAAGAAAATCTCGAGAAGACGACCAAGGACACCGATGCACTTCAGCGCAAGCTGTCAATCCAGGAAAACACCCTGACAAGCCAGAGTGAGGGATATTCTTCGATGATGATTCACCACGTGCGCGCCCAAGACCTCGCTCTTCGTGGGATGCTTGAAATGTACCGGAAGATACTTTTGAAGGCGTTCCCAAAGCTCCACAAGGACGAGACGAATGCCTGTCGTCTTGAGCGGCTGCGAAACGCGACAACGGATGACTTCGACCTGTGGGTCCTCGATGAATATCACCGGGCCTCCGAAAGCGTCCACGTCGCCCCGACCAAGAAGCAAGCGGGGGATGCTGCTACTGAGCGATAGCTCCTAATTTTTCTGAATGTGAAGCTCATTTTAAGCGTGCATTGTTTCTGTTGAGGTTCTTGCAGTCGCAAAAAAATATACTGGTTTCTTTTTATCATCGTGTCGGTTGGTGCATCACTTGACCATGACTCGAGTACAACACCCTCGAAACCCCGTGGTATGTAAATTTGCGTTTCCATTACGACGCATCTCTTGCGCCTGCTTCACAGCTGCAGCATCTGCTACATTGACTTAGAGCCTACCGGGGTGTTTATGAGCCTTTCGCCCACGCAAACTGTTAATTTATTCTGGGGTATCACAGCAGTAAAGCTGCTAGCGCAGCACATCCGATTATACTGGGAACACCCGAAGAATGAGGGGGTGGACAGCTCCCAACGGATTAATTGGACGCGTAAGCGTAACCTGGCGCAACCTTCGTGCTACAAAGCCAGAAGGATGTCGACCGAGCAGGTTCAACGGCAACTTTCAGCAAGACAGGAAATGCACGTGGAACAGACCCAGGCACCAGCTTCAGAAAGTGAATCACGCGGGCTACAGTCATCACGGTATTTAACACCGGTACCAGCACCAGTATTTTATTTCACAGGTAATGTACGTGTTCGCGTAGCCATATTTCACAGGTGTTCCCAGCGAAGTCGAAGACGATCTAGTCTGAAGCCGATCAGATGAAGCCTCCCTTTGAAGTTAACATCAAAACAATAAAAATGGACTCAGAAATGCAGATACTTAAGTGGGTATCTCTCAACCCCAACAAGAACAACCCAACATCGCCGTTCATTCCTGAATTCGCTGTCGCGGGCTCTCTTTATGCGCAATATGGATGTTGGACACTGAGAAACTGTTGAAGACCTTGCTGTTCTACCTTGTGATAATGCAGTGGGCATATACCGCAGGTGCTACAGGACCCTGTCTCTTCCCGCGCTCACTCGCGACGTCACTAGAGCTTCATTTCACAGACAAGGTGCCGATCGTTGAGGGTGTTCGGAGTCTTACAATACTATTTACACAATAAGCACAATGTTTTTGTAGATTCTGCAGATTGTTTCCCTTCTCAAAGCCCCGCGCTGTGAAAAGCGCCGGAGCAATCTATATTCTTATGCAACACCGCCCTGCTCTTCATCGGTGAGAGATCAGAACTTTAACCCTTTAAGCTGTAGTAAATTTGGATATGGAGCTAATACTTTGTGGTGGTAGTGTAATACTTTCGCAGAACTGGGTGTGAAGATGCGTCGATGGTGCAGCAGGGCGCGATCTTGGCCACAACCACCAAGAAGTCCTCCAGAATTTATTGTGTGCGTTAGGCTGGACGTTGCCTGCCAGTGCTGCTGCTGGAGCAAAACCAAGAAAACACCGGTGCGTAGCAGTCATGAAATTCTCAATCCCCGGACCTGTAGTGTCTTCAGCATCGACAAGCTGAACTTGAACTTGAAAGTCGGTGGCGGCCTTGCTGTCGTCGACTTGCTCTTGAAATTGCGAATTGCAAAGTGTATTCGTTGGTTAGCTTCTCGCTACCTTCTTCATGCATACTATGTAGGTGCTTCTCTCCCTGTGCTACGTAGGTAACCACTACTTCTACGGAAAACGCCGTACAAATCAGCCGTTTTGTATGGAATTCTGGGTGCGCATGACCGGCGAATTCCACGAATGCAAAAATGCCAGGTATACAAACATCAACCATAATGCACAATGTAGTGGAATTCGTGCAGTTTGCACGAAGCATTTTGCACCGCATATTTGGTACATAGCGCGAAAGTAGAAACGCCCAGGTAGAAAGTAATACAGAGCTTCTGCGGAGATTGGAGAACTTCTGATGACCAGCAAGTACGTAGCTCTGTAGACACGGTAGGTTTGATATTGTCAGATCTTTTGTCTGAGCAGGTGCAGTAAATGATTGTTCCTTTTCTTCTGCGTTGAGCAAGGGAAACTTTGTCGATTGTTGTATACGCTGCCCGTGCACATAAGCCAGCTTTAGCTAAGACCTACTACGTTGATTGAGCGGTAGTTTACTTCGATAAAAGCTCCAACCCGCGTGTAGAGTTTCGCGTGCTGCATTATCGTCGAGTCCACAGCCGATTTGTGTCCGGTCTGGTCGCAGCAAAACTTGAATCGAGCCAACACCGCAGCACAGGTTGTCTCAATCGCTTCCATCGCCGTTAGTGTGCCGTTGGAGAGTCTCATCAAAAGCTACCTAGAGCAAAGCATGAACGCCCCGCGCAACCAGCAGAGTTTTTCAATTGGCTACTTCGAGTTCATGACTAGAACAGGTGTAAAACCCTGTTCGATATGCCCGAGCTGCCGATGCAACCAAGGGCAGCGGTGCCCTTGTATCCCATGGACAAGTGATGTCTGGCGCCGAGTAAACGGCGATGCCACCTCCCGTCGAGAAGCGGAAGTACGTGCCATCAGTGCGACCGATGATACTCCGGGTTGACGTACGTACCGGCAGCTGCGCTCCACCAGATGCGCTGTGTGATGCGACGACGCTCGCCCACGCCGCCGTCTGCTTCGCTACTATCTACGACCAGCTTAACAACCTTAGAGACGCTGCCCCGCGCCGCGCAAGTCTCTAGGGCTATTATGAAGCAAGGCAGTGCTACTAGCACGTTTATCTACTAGCACTGTGCCAGTAGATAAACGTAGTGGGTGTCTTCAGAGATGGTATTCTCCGTACTTGTCACTTGTTTAACACATTAATCGAGAGCTTTCGTAGACATCGTGCTGAAGAGCTTTGGAGAGAGCTCTTAGCTCTTCAAAGTCTCTTCAACGTTGTCAGAAATACCATAGAAATATAATAGAAACGTTTCTATAATTTGCATCGTTCACTTTGCACGACGAATTCCATTTATCTATACATGTAGGTATCCAAACCTGCACTGAAGACAGTATTAACACCCTCCGTTCCATGTTTGACGACCGTGTTTATGTGAGACGACGTACTAAGCTTTCAACATTTGAGGGGTACAGCTCCAGCTAGCAGACATGATAGCACGAGATATTGACAAGCGTTGCCCAGCGGTAAAGTAAATATGCTTCAGCAGACTCGCAGCTAGTGTAATCTTGAAATCCTTAATACAGAGACGAGTTAAAGCATCATAGCTTTCAGTGGTAACCTTGGGTTTTAGTGTAAAAGTTAGCAAACAACCGGCTGATATGCAGAGTAATACATGTAGCTATTCGTATCTTTAATATCTACTTGTTTAGGTTAATCAGTACCTTGTTTCAGATAGAAAGGTACCCGGTTTCGGTAAGTTACAATTTTTTTCTGCCGGCCAAGCACAGCTCTTCGACCTGTGAATATAAAAGTAATTGAAATAAATACATATTATTGGTGAATGATATATTGAAATGATTATTATGGAGACTGAACTTTTGCAATTCAATATGATACTGTATTTTCCGAGGTCTGGTCGGAAGGGAAGCTGCACTATTCAGCACGTGATGGCTTAGACCCAATTAATCGGCAGCTTCATAAGATCCATTGGGAGAGCGGGGACGTCGGCCTGCAGTGGAGATTCCACTGCAGGGCGTCGGCCCCCTAAGCAACTCAACGGAGCAACGCGACTGAGATGCTCCACTACTAGTTATATTAATACTGTAAATGCTGTACTGAGCGCGCAGAGATGTGAGGGATTGCATTCTCATGGATTTGTCCGCGGATTGGGAAGCCCTGGAAGATAAATGCATAACGTACTGTACGACACCTTCATTGGTATGTGCCACACACCCAGAATTGTCTTCACGCTAGTCCTCCAGCGAAAAACAATCAGCCACATACCGATCCGCAAGCTTAATATACCAAGTTCGTTAGCTGTAGCAGAAGAAGATAAATGGCTTTGTAGTGCACATGTCATTCCTGGTTTAAGTAACAATAAATTCGAGCATGTATATTGCAATTCAAGGCTCATATAAATACGAGATCAAGTTTTTATTGTATGTAAAGCACAGTAAGCTGCATTTTATCCGTGTCTTGGTAGTGCCGGCGGAGGCTGCAAGGCATTAGCATCATCATCGAAAGCGAGGGGATAAAATGGTGCTTCGGCGGAGTCGCAGTGAACAATCTCTGCGATCACTTGCAGGTTTGCGTCCGACCGATCCATCAGAACCGTCGAATACTCCGGCGTAAGTGATTTTGAGAATGTATCAACCATATTGCCATTTTCAATCTTTTCCAGATCATCGCAGTAGATTGAGCCTCCAGCAACAATAGACGCAGGACCGTCCACACGCCCCACAAGTTCGTCTACCCACGACCAGAAGAAGGAAATATTGGTGTTAACCAATTCGACGTATACCAAATCTGGATACACATGCGTCACGTTCTGGGGCAATTCACGGATATTTGTCCCGCTAACGCCCAAATACACCATGCCTTCAACCTCAAAAATCTCAGCAGGCAGCTCCGTGATCGGGTTCCCAGTCAGAAAAGTATAGTAAGGCTGAAGTCGTGCTAGCGCCAACGGTAAGACTGAAAGCTCACTGTATTCCACTTGAATAATCGCTCCACGGGGCCACTTGGTGTCGAGATCATCCGGTATTTCGCGCAAATTCGTGACGCAGAGCTCGATGTCGTTCATTTTCTGCGGGAAATCACTCGACTGAAATCCTTCGGGCAGTAATCCTTCCGTCGAGAAGTTGACACGAACGATCGACATGTAAGTTAAGTCCGGGTGCTTCGTGTTCGTTATCGCGGCTGACTCACCCCAATTGCTGATGGTGGTGTTGTATATTTTCATTCCGCGTAGGTTGTTGAACTCACTTATAACGTCAGGGGCCTCCAATGCAGGGCAATGGCGGATCAATAATTGAACAACCGAGGAGGCGTGAAACTCACTCCACTTCTCGTGCACTTCTTGCATGTTCCCAGAAATTCCCAAGACGTGACAGTCCAGTCCCGCCAAGTAGCACGAAGGGCGGGATACTGCCCATGGTCTTGCCTGCATCAAACATTGCGGTAAGGATACTCGAAGCGAGGCGTGGATGTGGAATCCAAGTACAATGAAGCCCCATACACCGAAGACTAAGTGAGCTGAACGAAGAACCCGGTGTTTTGCGCTAGTAGTCCAGGCATTCGCCTCGCAATTACTGTCCTTGTGCTTTAATGTTGGTCGCTCGGATACGATCGGGGCGGTAGTTTGCTTACCTTGAGGTTCTGGGCCTACAACAGTGCGTGTTTTAGCCCAAAACTGTGAGACTGTTGCATCAGCGTCAGTCGCGCTTGTACCTGGTGACTGCGAAACTTTGTTTGTATCTCTCGGTAGACGCCGCAGTAGCTCCTTCATGTCCGCAGTCGCCACGACCAAGCTAAGCGAAAAGATGGAGCGACTCGCCAGATCTGACCACGAAACTACGACGACCATCTGAAAATCGTTCCTCGTTCAGAGCTCGCGCGAGCCACTCGTCGTTCCACCAGTACTCGTAGTCGAAACTTTGAGTTTCACGGTTGTAGTCGGCTGCATAACTGAGCAGAATGATCAACACGATGCCCATGCACGCAACGAGATCCAGAATACAGTCACACACAATGCAAGCCAGTCGCTTCTGCGCTTCTCCTCGCTTGCGAAACACTGAG
>JAIKVH010001230.1:0-10150 GCA_024679275.1 Phytophthora niederhauseri
TCGGCCAGCATCGCCATCTTGGTCCGGTGCACCAGGCCAGTGTACCACCAGAGCAGCACGATGCTGCTGGCACACAGCACGATATTGATCCAGAACACTGGCTCCAGCGTCGACACCACTGCGGGGAGCAGCGGCAGCACGCTACGAGAGATGCACGCCGTCGAGCCGAGCAGACCCATGAGCGTTCCCTGCGGACGTCCGCCCAGCAACTTGGAGAACGCCGCCAACACTACCGTGGTCGAGATGGGGCACCCCACACTCCACACCAGGAACTCGGCCAGCGACAACTGCGTGAACGTCAGGCTCTCCGGAGCCAGAGCCAGCAACACGTTGCCAGCCAACACCATCGCAAAACCGAGGTGCACCCAGTTTTCATCGCGAATCTTGTGACGGAATAGCTCGATCGACAAGTACGAGAGCAGACCCAGCAGACCCAAGTAGAACTGGAAGTTGGAGGCGTCCACGACGGCGCTCACGCTCTCGGGGTCGCTGTCGGTTGCAGCGATGAAAAGCGGCACGTTCACGGTCTCGAACACTGACAGGATGCCGCGCGCGTTGAAATTCAAGAAGATAAAGACGCCGACGCCGATGTGGACGATCCGGTCGGGCATCAGCGTCGGGTTGTTCAGCGTGTTGCTGACCGGACCTCCCTCGGTCTCCTCTTCCTCCGGTCCGTCATGCACCGTCACGCTGTCGTCGTACACAGTGAGGATGCCGAAGATCGTCAACACGTTTAGCACGACCAGGATCATGCCGGGCGACGTGAACTTGTTGAAGTGCACGCCGCAGAAGAGCAGATCCGTATCGGCCACGAGGCTGCCGAGACCCGGCGTCAACGCGTAGCCGAGGAACACGACGCCGACCAGGATCGTTAAGTATGGCAGGCGCTGGTTGATCGTCGTGATCGACGCGACATCAGCACGGCACACGCTGCGGTTGCCTCCGCCGAAGCCCACGATGAAGCGACTGGCCGCCAAAGCCGTCAAACTGCCGGCCATGTGCTCGTCGGCGATCAGGTAGATGACGTTGCCCACGAGGCAAATGAACGTCGAGATGAGGTAGACCGAGCGGAACGAGTAGCGGTCGCACATCCAGCCGAACGCGGTGGACGACAGGAGCCGACCAACTGAGAAGAGCGCGTTGATGAAGCCCATGAACGCCAGATCGCCGCCCAGCGACGACGTGTACAGGAAGAGCGTAGGCAGCACGATGCCGCGTGACGACTCGGTCGCGAACTCCAAGAAGTTGATCATGAACATGTTGGTGTACCACTGCGAAAGTCGGCGCTGCGGGGGCGATTGCGAGGTCTTGAGGAGCGGCGCAGACTCTTGGTGGTTGTTGGCGCTGGTCGTGCCGTAGGACGACCCTCCACCGTTGACTGACAGAGCTTGGTTCACCATGTTGAAAGCTGCTGGTGGGGTGGGGGCGGTTGGTTGGGTGCCAGCTCGGCAGAATCGGAAATGAGCTCTTGCGCTCTGTGAATCGATCGGCGATCCGTGAGGCCCAGACAAAGTACGCCTACTGCATTCGGCTCGAGAGTTCAGGCCACCAGGAGGAGGGCGGCGGCTTCGGAGGCGTGGGGAGGAGGATTAGGTGCATTCAACGTCGTGTTGGGGTATCTCGAGTCTGCTGTCCGATCTTTGAAGAGGATCGCGCCTGCGGACTAGGCGACGGAACCCTTTTCGATGTCGATAGCCTCGTGCACTTCACGCCTCGCACTTCACGCCGGCGTGTAAAACGGAGCCGGGTGTAGCGGCAGAGCGATCTAGTTGACGCCTCGCACTTCACGCCGGCGTGTAAAACGGAGCCGGGTGTAGCGGCAGAGCGATCTAGTTGATGAAATTTGCCAGCAGGAGCTCTGTGCTACCAATTCGGTGCCTCCATTGGCCGCAGCCAACTCAAAACTCGGTTTATGCTGCCATGGTTTAGGCCACGACGACCAAATGTCCTGAGCGATCCGAGAAACACATGGAGGTTGGCTGGTGCAGTGTGCGAATCTGCAGCACCGATGGCATCTCCTAATGGCGGTTTTGGCCGCACTCAAGGCGTTCGATGATTGAAGTGGGGCTTGGCTCTTCCCCCGGCATTTCCAAGGGAGGAGTTCCTATGCAGCTCACGCCGAGGATGTCGCCTCGCCGATTATGGTTGAAACTGCAGAGGGCAGAGGTGCTGGTTGAGCTCTAGTCCACCAGTCCAGCGGTCGGTGCAGCCAAGCCTTTTTGATCGCCACGACTGTAGCCCGCCACCCCCGCCACACGGCCCCATGCGCCACGTTAGCTCACCCCGTTACTCCGGTACCATACAACCTTTGAGCACGGGGTTGTGCCGATGCAACGCACCCGCAAACCCATGGAGGGAGGAAATGGTTTGCAAACTGATGCTTCTCTGTCGGCTCAGCCGACTCGGCTGTCGCTTTTCGCACGGCGGGGTGAGTGTCCGACAATCTGCTCGCTGGCATGATTCCGGCTGAGTATCTCCTCCGATAGGATCCAGCTGATACCACTCACCCCGAGCAATGAGTTAGCACTTCACGCGCCGTAGGAGTCCACGCCTCATCCAAGCGCTAAGGCCTCAAACAGGGGATCAAACATGGCAAACTATGATACCTTATACACACAGAGCAACGCACGAGCGCTCTTGCTCTGGAGTGAAATGTCAAGAGGTTTGTTTAGCAACTTCAGGAATCGAGCGTAGAAACTTTGGGGTCAGGTCCGCATTGGAGATGGTAACAATTGGAGATGGTAGCAATTGGAGATGGTAGCAACGCTGAGAGGGGCAAGCTAATTCAGTTTGTTGCAATGACTGGCAATTCTTCAGGAACTCAAACAGAAGCCCGAGACTCATCCATTTCAACAGGAAGTCCTCAAACACGGCGAATCTCGCGTGACGCACTGCGGGTCGAGCACCATCTGCTATAGGCAAAGCGTTGTGAAAAAATTGCGCGGCAGAAACAAAAATTGCAGACGAGCGAAGACCATGAGATGTCTACTCATATGGTTCGCTTGCTTGGTGCAAGTAGAAGTTGTGTTGGAGCTTCATCGAGGCTCGATTCGAGCCCGTGCGGTTTCAACCGGCTGAGCGAAGTGTTTTCTTCGTTGCTGGAGAGAGAGAGAGCGCGCCCAATGTTAAGATATATAGCTGTCGCTTGAACACGCAGCTTGAATACGCAGCTCGCCACCTTATGCTCAGTTCCGGCGCAATGGATCGCGATGGGTGCTTTGCGGGCAACTTCAACTTTGAAGATCTGCGATCTCAGCCCACCATGAGCACAGTCTCAATTCAATGCCTTCCAAACCAAGTTGAAAGTTTGTCGTGGAATGTGTAGAGTAAAAAAAGTGGCCAAACTTCTTGAGATCCGTGAACCTTGATATCCCAAGCACGTCGAGTTGCTTGCACGGTTTTACAGGCCCACGAGTTGCCAGCTATGGAGAGGAGGATAGTTGCTAGAGCTCCTTAAGAGATAGAATACATTTATCTTGGCAGCTACGGCGCGCGAGTGGCGATGGTTGACTAAGACTATCAAAGAAATGGAAAACTATTCATACCACTCACTGCATCGGCGTCTGCAGCCTGCCTCAGTTCTTGCATGCCGCGTTTACTTGTCCGGGAAGTCGGCCTTGTCAGATCCTAGCGGCGACCGCGGGTCGTTCGGCGGAGACACAATTCGGAAGGCGTTTTCGACGTCGGCCAGCATCGCCATCTTCGTCTTGCGCACTAGTCGGCTGTACCACCACAGCGACGCAATGCTCAGCGCACACAGCACGATGTTGATCCAGAACACTGGGGTCAGCGTCGGAATGGCGGCAGGAAGCAGCGGCAGCACGATGCGAGACACCGAGGCAGCAGAGCCCAGCAGCCCCATGAGCGTACCCTGCGGACGGCCGCCAAGCAGCTTCGAGAAAGCGGCAAGCACCACCGCAGTCGTGATCGGGCAGCCCACACTCCAGACGAGGAACTCAGCAACCGCGAGCTGTGGGAACGACAACGCGCTCGGCGCCACAACCAGCAGCACGTTGCCCGCCAGCAGCATGACGAATCCGAGCTGCACCCAGGTGACATCCCTCAGGCTGTGTCTGAAGTACTCGATCGAGAAGTACGACAGTAGCCCGAGCAGTCCCAAGTAGAACTGGAAGTTGGACGCGTCCACCACGGCGCTGACGCTCTCCGGGTCGCTGCCGGTAGCCTCGATGAACAGCGGGATGTTCACCGTCTCAAACACCGACAAGATGCCGCGCGCGTTGAAGTTGAGGAAGATGAACACCGCAGCACCGATGTTCACAATGCGCTCGGGCATTGTCGTCGGGTCACTCAGCGTGTTGTTGACACCCGCCGTTCTCGGAGACTCGATCGGTCCATCCTGCACGCCCACCGACTCGTCGTAGACGGTCAGCATGCCAACGATCGTCAGCAAGTTGAACACCACGAGGATCATGCCAGGCGACGTGAACTTGTTGAAGTGGACACCCAGCAAGTACGAGTCCGTGTTAGCCACCAGGCTGCCCAGACCAGGCGTCAACGCGTAGCCGAAGAACACCACGGTCGCCAGCATCGTCAGGTACGTGAGTCGCTGGTTGATGGTCGTGATCGACGCCACGTCCGCGCGGCACACGCTGCGGTTGCCGGCTCCGAAGCCGACAATGAACCGACTTGCGGCCAGCGCCGTCAAGCTGCCGGTCACGTGCTGGTCGGCAAAGACGTAGATGAGGTTGCCCACGAGGCAGATACCAGACGACCACAAGTACACCGAGCGGAACGAGTAGTGGTCGCACATCCAGCCAAAGACCGTGGACGAGATGAGTCTCCCCACCGAGAAGAGCGACGTGAGCATGCCCATGAAGGCCAGGTCTCCGCCCAGCGACTTGGTGTAGAGGAAGAGCGTGGCCAGCACGACGCCGCGCGAGGACTCGGCCGCGAACTCGACGAAGTTGATCATGGCCATGTTGATGTACCATTGCGTGAGGCGGCGGCGCGGACTCGCCTCGAAGTTCTGGGGCTTCGGCAGCTCGGCCGTGCCGTACGTGGCGCCGGCGTTGACGGACAGCGCGGTCATCGTCGGGGGTTGGCGAGTGCGCGCGGGTTTTGCTTCTGGCAGGGGAGAATGCGGAATGAGAGCTCGTGGCGGATCGGCGGAGGTGGTCGGGGCGGGGCGACGTCCACAGGCGACAGCTCAGCCGGCCTCAGTTGAAGGACCTCCTTGCCTGCGTGCGTGGCGGCAGCCTTGCAGGACACGCTTGCAGTATCATTTCGTCGCACAAAAAGGACGCGGTCAAGGCATTGCCTTTGGCGCGTGCTGAGACCGAGGCCTGCTGGCGGGTTGTCGCGCTTGTATTGGAGTTGGGGAACCAACCATCGGTGGAACGGAGACCGAGCCGCCCATAAGATCTGGCGGGGCAAGGTGGGGCGGCAAGGGGTAATAGCTCGCGCGTGGTGGCCATGTTGCTCGAGTCGAATCTCCGGGTTCCAGCTGGCGCCGACGCGGCGCGCGTGAGCGTTTCGATGGTTGCACCAGATGATCGAGCAATAAGCGAAGCCACGACGGACGAGAGGGTCTTGCCAGCAAGCAAGGCAACCCAGTCGCCGCCGCCTCCGTTCGTTCGTGATGGCTGCAGCCGCGGCTGCACTGCACTCTCTCCGCAGTGGCGGCACCTCCGCCGGGCTCAGCCGGACGGAGGTCTCCTTCAACGACCACGGGGCCCGCACACGCTACCGAGCTCTCGATACAGGCGGTCATTGGCAGGTTGCCAACGACGTCCGGTGCACAGATGGTGGAGCGTGAGTTATAGGAATTTTGCCGTCGAAAAAGTATCTTGTCCTTGTTCCGGCCTTGCCCTCCCCATCCATCTCCTTGTTCCGGCCTACTAGTACATCAGATGTTGAAGTCTCACTGATCGTGTTGATTTGGTCGACCTCGGATGCCTCCGAGGCCATATTCCGGCCTACATCAGATGTTGAAGTCTCACTGATCGTGTTGATTTGGTCGACCTCGGATGCCTCCGAGGCCTCCTCGAGTCTCTGCCAGGACGGCTGCGCGGCATCACCGCCGACACGTCTGTTGTGCGAGACCACCATTTCTATCTCGTTGGTTTGTCCGAGGTGACGCGTCGCGTCAAAGTGTTTTGCCAGCACGACGCCATCGAGAGCTCCATTGCAAGCAGACTTACCATGAAAGAAACGTGTATTTATCATGCAGTACTCCAGCTCATTGCTGCCGGCCAGCGGGACTTGCCTTCAGTAGACCTCTCAGAGCCTGTCTTTCGCGACGACGACGCTGGGAGGGTAAACCTTTTCGGTGTCGGCCAGCAAGTCCATCCTCGTTTTGCGCTCGAGCCCATTGAACCACCAGAGCATCAACAAGCTGAGTACGCTCAGCGAAATGTTGATCCAGAACACCGGCGCCAGCGTCGGGATGGCGGCGGGGATGAGAGGCAAGATGATACGGGAGACAGAGGCAGCCGAGCCGAACAAACCCATCAGTGTGCCTTGCGGGCGTCCTCCGAGCAACTTTGAGAAGGCCGCCACGCCCACCGCCGTCGTGATCGGGCACCCCACACTCCACACCAGCATCTCGGCTACTGCGAGCAGTGCAACTGACAGGTCTGCGGCGGGCACCACCGCCAACACTGCGTTGCCACCAAGCAGCGACAGGAACCCCAGCTGCACCCAGCTGACGTCCGACATGCTTTTGCTGAAGTACTCGATCGAGAAGTACGACACCAGACCAAGCAAACCCAAGTAGAACTGGAAGTTCGAGGCCTCCACGACAGCACTCACCGTACTCGGGTCTTTTCCCGTGGTCTCTAGGAAGAGCGGGATGTTCACCGTCTCGAAGACCGACAGCATTCCCCTCGCATTAAAGTTCAGGAAGATGTACACTGAAGCGCCGATTTTAACGATCCGATCCGGCAAGCTGATAGTGTTGGCCCGCGCGTTGCTTGTCTGTGTTGTCGGTGCAGACTCTTGAGGACCGTCGTGAACTTGCACTGAAACATCGTACGCAACGAGCATGCCCACAATGGACAAAACATTCAGGACGACCAAGATGACGCCTGGGGCAGTGAACTGATTCATGTGGATGCCGAGCACAAACTTGTCGCTGTTGGCCACGAGGCTGCCTAGTCCGGGTGTGAGCGCATACGCGAGAAACTCGACCGTCGAAAGGATTGTCATGTACGGCAAACGCTGGCTAACCGTCGTCATCGCGGCGACATCCGCACGGCAGACGCTGCGGTTGCCGGCTCCGAAGCAGCTCCGAAGCCGACAATGAATCGACTCGCGGCCAGCACCGTCAAGCTGCCGGTCACGTGCTGGTCAGCAATGAGATAAATGACGTTGCCCAGCAGACAGATACCCG
This sequence comes from Phytophthora niederhauseri, assembly GCA_024679275.1. NCBI lineage: Eukaryota > Oomycota > Peronosporomycetes > Peronosporales > Peronosporaceae > Phytophthora > Phytophthora niederhauseri. Next base: position 7,352 of record JAIKVH010001230.1, read on the forward strand.
ACGACCACAAGTAGACCGAGCGGAACGAGTAGTGGTCGCACATCCAGCCGAATAGCATTGATGAAACGAGTCTTCCCACCGAGAAGAGAGACGTCAGCAGACCCATGAAGGCCAAGTCTCCGCCCAGCGACTTGTTGTAGAGGAAGAGCGTGGCCAGCACAACACCGCGAGACGCTTCAGCCGCGAACTCGACGAAGTTGACCATGGCTATCTTTGCATACCATCGAGACACACGGGGATGCTTCTGCACGGGGTTGCTTTCGATTGAGCCATAGGACACGCTGGGGCCGCCGTCATCTTGCAGTGGCACCGTTGAGTAGTTGCTCATTCTACTTGCCACTGGGCCGGCGAATTGTAGAGTGATAGCTCCGTAGAGCGCGCTAATGGCAACTGTAACCACTAAAAACGGAATCTGAATCTCGCACATGCGATGCAGCACTTTGGTCGACATCAACTCAGCTCCAGCAACGATCCAGGAAGGCTACTTTTCAATTACAATCGAGTTACTATATCATGCAGGGCTTAGTTGTTTTCAAAATCCACCTTGTCTGACCCCAGCGGGGATCGAAGGTCGTTCGGCGGTGATACGATCCGGAACGCATTCTCGACATCGGCCAGCAACGCCAGCTTCGTCCTGTACACGACGCGACTGTACCAGAACAACAGTCCGATGCTGAGCGCGCATAGCGCAATGTTGATCATGAACACCGGAGTCAGCGTCGGGATGGCAGCAGGCAACAGCGGCAGAATAATACGCGACACTGAGCCAGCCGAGCCAAGAAGACCCATGAGAGTGCCCTGCGGTCGTCCACCAAGCAGCTTCGAGAAGGCAGCCACCACCACCGCAGTCGTGATCGGGCAGCCAATGCTCCACACCAGCAGCTCTGCAAACGCGAGACGACCAAACGTCAACGAAGAGGGCAGCACCGCCAGCAGAACATTGCCCGACAGCAGGAACATGAACCCGAGCTGCACCCAGTTGACATCCGTAATACTCTTGCGGAAGTACTCAATAGAGAAGTACGACACGAGTCCCAGCAGGCCGAGGTAAAACTGGAAGTTGGAGGCGTCCACAACCGCAACGACGCTGTCAGGGTCGCTACCCGTAACCTGAAGGAACAACGGAATGTTCACCGTCTCGAACACGGACAGGATGCCACGCGCGGTGAAGTTCAGGAAGATAAACACCATAGCGCCAATGTTCACGATGCGCTCGGGCATGGAGGTCAGGTCCGACAGCGTGTTCTTCGTGGCCGCCGTGTTCGGGGACTCGAGCGGGCCGTCGTGGATGCCAATGGACTGATCATACGTAGTCAGCATGGCGAAGATCGTCAGCAGGTTGAAGATCACGAGGATCATGCCGGGCGACGTGAACTTGTTAAAGTGAACGCCGCAGAAGAACACGTCCACATCAGCCACGAGGCTGCCGAGTCCCGGCGTCAGCGCGTAGCCGAGGAAGACCACCGTCGCTAGGATCGTGAGGTAGCGCAAGCGCTGGTTGATGGTGGTCATGGCCGCAACATTGGCACGGCAGACGCTGCGGTTGCCTGCTCCGAAGCCGACGATGAACCGACTTGCTGCCAGCACTGTGAGGCTGTCCGCAACGTGGATGTCCGCCATGAGGTAGATGAGGTTGCCCAGCAGACAGATACCCGACGACAACCGCAACGTGGATGTCCGCCATGAGGTAGATGAGGTTGCCCAGCAGACAGATACCCGACGACACGAGATACACCGAGCGGAACGAGTAGCGGTCGCACATCCAGCCGAAGACCGTGGACGAGATAAGTCTCCCCACCGAGAAGAGCGACGTGAGCAGACCCATGAAGGCCAGGTCGCCGCCCAGCGACAAGTCTCCCCACCGAGAAGAGCGACGTGAGCAGACCCATGAAGGCCAGGTCGCCGCCCAGCGACTTGTTGTAGAGGAAGAGCGTGGCCAGCACGACGCCGCGCGAGGACTCGGCCGAGAACTCGACGAAGTTGATGAGCGCCATGTTGATGTACCATTGCGTGAGGCGCCGACGAGGGCTCGGCGTGAAGTCCTTGGGCGGCGCGTCGGTGGCCACGGCGCCGTAGGACGACGCACTGGCGCCGGAGTTGAGTCTGGGATGCTGGACCATCGCGGGCACGGGGACAGAGTGAGTGACTTGTGCGCTGCGCGGAGGATGCTGGAGTGATGAAGAACTGAGCTGTGGTGCCAGCCAGCAGCGGCGCTGCCTGCCACCCTGCCGCTGACGTCGGCTCCGTGTGCACTCGACAAGCATTCTGGGACGCGCGTGTCTATTGCGAATCTTGCTGGAGTGTTCTTGACCATACATGCAGAGCCGGGCGCGGAAAGTGGCTTGGTTTCAGTATGGGGCGAGATCCCGGAGATTCAGGATTTTCGTCAGCAAATGTGAACCAAGCGGCAAAACATCCAAAGGCTTGGGCTTTGAGTTTCCGCTCGGCGTGGCTTGGGCGGGTGGATTCTGGCGCAGACACAACACAGGAGAGCTCGAAAGCTCGGCACTTTCTGCTATCATTTGGGCGTGCGTGCGGGCTCCACCATCATGGGACATGGCAATGCTCGGCGCGTGCAGAGGCTGAGCAGCAACCTTGCTGCTCAGGTTGCAGTGCTACTCTGCAGCTTGCAGGGCTTGTGGCAAGTTGCTTTGCTGCCAGCAACTTCGAGTAAACTCGATGGCAGGAATGTTGATTGGTCCACACAGATGCTAAACGCTGGCGAGTCAAGCATGACACTGCGCATACGCCAGCCCGATCCTGGTTGCCCCGATGGGTGGGATTCCCACTGGGAAGTCA
>JAIKVH010001231.1:0-10150 GCA_024679275.1 Phytophthora niederhauseri
AGCCGTTGCGCGGCATTCCAACATGATGAGCTCTACGCACGCACCACTTCACCGCCGACCGGTGAAATCTTGCTGCGGTAGACTTTTCCTCATCTGCCAAGCACTCAGGAGAGAGAATGACAGCGACTCGTTCTGTGTGCACTTGTCGTGTACCGGAAAGTTCAGAGATATTTTGCACTTGTTCCATATCGAGAGCGCTGTCACCAAGATATAACACTCTCACGACGGAGCGTTCCACAATCGAACTCACAACAACCCGATTCGTTGACACTAGAACCTTAGCGAGCTGTTTAGCCTCTTAAGTAGGAGGGACGTGGCTAGCGGTGATTGGAGGAGGCAAACAAATCGAGTAGTCTTCAGCAATCGTGAGAAGTTTCAGGATGAGCCGTCGCGTGGCAGAAGCTTTACTCTGCGTATACCGCTTAATACTCGCATTGAATACTTCGCACCAATTATTTGGCGTTGCATATGTTCCAGGCGAATGATAGATTTGCCATCTCCAGAAAGAACTCACCATCCACTGAGTGTAAAAGTAACTGGTAAAATCGCCCAACCGTGCATCCTTTTGCCACTCCACGGAAACACGATTCCATTGCATAACAAGCTGTTCCCAGCTGAGAGTGTAGTGCATATCTAAAATTCCACGATAGACAGCAGCGCGAACCAATTCAGGCAAATGTCGAATGCGCTTCCGGACATTGTGCAGCACGTGAAAAAAGCACATGAGAAAAGTGCTGTTTTGAAACTCTGAAATTCTCATGAGACCATTCAGTTGCGCAATTTCTGCATCTCCCATAACAGCGTCAACGCGTAGTCGTACGCCCATGCGCTCGTAAAAAATGCGTCCAAAGCTACCAATAGCTTCGTAGTACTCGAGCTTCCGTTCTTTGACTCACAATGAATAGTGATGCAAGATGTATACCCGACGCTTATCCGTGAATCCATATGTAATCACAGGGTATCCGAGATCGCTGAGCTTAAATGTAGCGTCGGGATGAAAAATCAAAAAGGATTCCTTCCACTGCAGCGCTAAAACGCTTTCCATTAATTTGACGCTTGTCATCCCCAAGACCAGTGGCTGGTCATCCACTGCAGCGCTAAAACGCTTTCCATTAATTTGACGCTTGTCATCCCCAAGACCAGTGGCTGGTCATCCTCGCCGTTTCCCCACAAATGGGAACCCCTGATCGTCTTCGCGATTCCCAAACACGAATGCTGCACCAGGGTCTAAATCGGCCTTAAATGCTTTTGCAATCACCAACTCTCGCGTTTTGGCAATCGAATTCTTCGCACCTTGTAACCATCGGTTGTATCGCACGCTGCGCTGAACTTGAGCACACGTTGGGAACCCTAGAACAGGAGTCGTAATCTTCGGTGCTCTCAGCATGTTGCTCCATATCAGCCGGGGCGGTACGGCATTTTCATCCATGCGTTGGATGGTGTTTCGCATCTCTGGCTTCACTTTGGGCCGAGGGAGGACGGCGCACGCAATTTCTCCGCGCGCGTGAACTTGTTCATTCTGAAGAATCACCCTGTTTCGCAAGTATACTCCTTCCATTGAACTCCACACTTACTTCGACCTGCGCGTTCTTTACAAGTTGGACTCTTGCAGTGCAGCCGGCGTTCAATCATGTTGTGGTCTCCCGGGCACGGGTTGCACTCCTACGTCTTCACTGATAATACAGCAGAGCAGCAGAATTTTTCTCACCTATACTTATTTCGACCTATATTTGACGAAGTCAGTCTCCAGGTGAAGCTCGGCGCGCTTGGACCACTTTTTCTTCGGCGGGTTGCAAATAATCTAACCAGGTCAAGTTATATTGAGCGCCACGTTTCAAATAACTTGACCTGGTCAGATTATTGTAAACGCCGCGTTTGCACAACTTGACTTGGATGGATTACGTTGAGCACTGGTTGCAAATAATCTGACCACGTCAAGTTATATTGAGCGCCACGTTTCAAATAACTTGACCTGGTCAGATTATTGTAAACACCGCGTTTGCACAACTTGACTTGGATAGATTATGTTGAGCACTGGTTGCAAATAATCTGACTAGGTCAAGTTATTTTGAGCGCCACGGTTCAAGTAACTTGACCTGGTCAGATTATTGTAGACGCCGCGTTTGCACAACTTGACTTGGATAGATTATGTTGAGCACTGGTTGCAAATAATCTGACCAGGTCAAGTTATATTGAGCGCCACGTTTCAAATAACTTGACCTGGTCAGATTATTGTAAACGCCGCGTTTGCACAACTTGACTTGGATGGATTACGTTGAGCACTGGTTGCAAATAATCTGACCACGTCAAGTTATATTGAGCGCCACGTTTCAAATAACTTGACCTGGTCAGATTATTATAAACGCCGCGTTTGCACAACTAGAGCACCTGGGGTCACTTGCGTTGACTATGGATGGCTCGTTTATGTAATGTACACATTTCGACTAAGTACGAAAAGCTTGATATGCGGCGCTTGGTCGATTGGGTGAATGACTTGGGGTTTGTATTGATCGATTCAGGGAACCGCCACGACTCGCTAAATTCGGGCGGAATTCACAATATTTGATTCGTCGTCGCCGAAGTTAAGCACAAAGCTACGAGTAACATTAGAGCAACATTCCTGTAACATGCGCCTGCTGTGAAAGGTCATCTTGCATGTAGTTGTGCAGCGCTGCCGACGCCAAGACCCGCCCGATCTCCGCTACGGCCGACGGTACCTCCACCGTCAAGGCACCGAGAGAGACCACCAAGTACATGTGCACCATGGGTGACTTCGAGTGCGCGGGCTCGTTCGTGCCGCTGCTGTGACCTGGCTCAGATAAGGTGAGTACCATTGAGGTGAGCGGAGATCCTGGCGACTCGACGCGACATTGATCAAGATGTTTCAGGGCATCCAGACGCTCCTGGTGACCGGCGACTACGCGTACGCCAACGAGCGGCACCTGCAATCTGCAACGAGCAACAATGATCAGCATGAACGACAACTAGAGGCTGGGAACTTGTCTGTGTGCACTTGGTATTTGAAGAATATCAGCTTGATCCATCCCAGTGTCGCCCCGTGGGTCGTGGTCAAGAGCAACCTGTTGCGCTGCACACTTGCTCCCGAAAGCACCACGAGCTCCGAGAGTACACCACTAAGTCTGGGACCACGACTAAGTCCGAGAGCAGGAGAGGTCTGAGAGCAGCGATCACCAGGAGCAGCACGAGCTGCAAGTGCACCACGAACTACATGAGCAGCACGAGCCCCGAGAGCAGCACGAGCTACACGAGCACCACGAGCACGACCGAGCCCATACCTACCACCAACTACATGAGCCGCACCAAGTGTCCACGACCTCCGAGAGCATCACGACTTCCAAGAGTACCCAAGTTCCCAACCACCACCGAGTTCGCGAGCAATCTCCACGATTTCCGAGAGTACCAATGAGTCCGCAAGCACCGGAGGTCGGTGTTTCACCACCCACAGGATGGGAAACAGCACTATCAATAACTTTCACCCCACACGAAAAAGCTGTAGGTGGCACAAGTAGTACCCATTTGGACTGTCCACCTGTGGAAAAGGGTGCCGCCACCCAGATCCGTGAGTTGTGCACTCACAGAACGGGTAGCACTACATGTACCCGTAAGTGCTTTGCGCAAGGTAATGACCTAAGGCAAGAAGATGAAACAAGACGTGGAGTCAAGCAGCAGCGCTTCTCCGCGAAGTCCACTCCGCATGAACGGCAGCCTGCCGAGCAGCGCGAGCGCGGCGGTCACGGTCGGGTTCAGGTTGGCGCCGGACACGCCTCCGTCGACCGTGATGCCGAGGAAATAGGCGAAACCCCACGCGAGCGCGACAGTCACGAAGCTGCCTGCTGTGCCCGAGCTCAGCGTGACCTGCGCCGTGCAGGCCAGCCCGACGAGGACGCCGATGAAGGTAGCGAAGAACTCGGCCATCATCTGCCTGGCGAAGTCGCTCTTGACTTGGTACGGAACGTGGGTCACGCCGTTGAGCGATCCGACATCGGTGGAGAGTCCGTCGTGAGATTCCAGGTTGACGTACTCGTCACCATGTTTGTCGTTGTAGGCGTCGGCTGACATGGTGCAGTCAGTCGAAGGTGACGAGGGCGGTGCGGAAACCGAAGAAGTTGTCGGAGGCTCTGCGAAGGAAGTTGGAAAGTGAGCTCGATCCAAGTCTTCGGCGGCAACGCCTACCGGCATCATTGCGCTGGCAGCACTGGTCGAGTCGAGAGCAACAGCGGCGCCGTTATTGCTGTCGCCTGCGGGTGCAGGTTGCCTCCCGGTTGCATCGGCACGCGGCACGGCATTGCTCGCTGAGCAGGCTGGATCGCTGGAACGCAAGCAAGGCTGCAGGCCTATCCATACGCGGATCCACATCGAAGTTGAAGTTGCCTTTCACGGTGACAAGCGTATCGCTTTGCTAAGCCGACAGTATCCTGACCGCTAGAGGTGGGTGATTGGGGAAGCTGCGGCCAACATGAGCCAGCAAAGTTTAGACGGCGCGCGCGGGACACCCACACACACCTGCAGGGCTAGCACATCTCCGCACGAACCGACCTACTCAAAGTCAGTAGTCGAGATAAAACCAAAAGAAACGCGCTAGCTCGCCCACACATGATCCATTACATAGTATGCCTCCTACGACAGAGCGAAGACAGCAATCTCTACAGCTAGTGACAACGCGCTTACTGATCCAGCTTCCAGCGGATGGTCGCCGGCCTTGCTAGCCGGCCTTGACGGGACGACGACACCTTTGCCGAGCGGGTAGCTGTCCGAAACTGTCCGCAGCCGCAGCCCGACTCCTCCTTAGAGGCGACATGGGGCGCGCTGTCCGTTCACGGAAGAACTTCTTGTAGCGGCAACGTTGGCCGGCGCGGTGGTGACGAACTCAGCTGCCTGCTTGATCGTACTGTGCTCTATGACCACCTTGAGCTGCGGGAACTTGGCTACGAGGGGCTTGTCCTCCTCCTCCACGAAGGTGGCCTCACAGTCGAACTAGTCTACGAACGGGTCGATCACTTCGCCGTGCACCACCAGCGGCATGCCGATCTCGCTCATGGCCTAAAGGGCGGGGTAGCTGTTGTCGAGCTTGGCCACGTCCGGTTCGAGTTGGTCGTGGCTCCAGCTGCAGCGTCGAGGAGAACAACCAGTAAGTCAGAGAGGTTGCTGTCATAGCCTGCGCATTGATTGACGTACCAAGTTGGAGATTGACCGCGACGAGTTGTCCGCGCGAAGGATCTCGACTGCTGTATTGCCGTCCGTTTTGTAGAGCGTCATGGTGGGGGGGCTCCACGACCTTGTGCCGCTCGGGTCGTGCTTGTCCTCCAGCGCGTGCGCAAAGATTCTCTCGCGATAGGCCAGCGCCTGCTGTGTGGTGGGCACGGGCGGCATGAGGTTGGGCAGGACGAAGCTGTGCACGAACTCATACGCACTCGCATTGTCATGGCGAACAAGAAAAATTCTTCCTGTGTATGTCCTGTTATGAAAAACCTAAATCATTCATTACCTTTGTGCTCGTATCTCTTGATTAGAGCTGCCTCGATCTCTTTCTGCTCTGCAATTGAGACTCGATGGCGCGTCTTGTCGGACGTCGAGGGCGCGATGACCGCCGCCTGACCCCTGTATCATTGTCATCCGGGTCTCCGGCCGCCACATCCGAGTCTGTGGCCGCTTCGGTCATAGGCGCTACGGAGCCCCGGCTCAATGAGTGCTGTCGCGGTCTAGACCAGACTCTGACTGGCGATACTACGGGAGCTGGCGCCGCGATCGGAGGACTTTGTTGTTGTTCATCTTCATCTTCCAGCTCTTCCGTCGTTGTCACACTGGTGGTGGATGGCGCTGGACTCGTTGTGACCGAAACGGTCATCTGGTCTCTGTGATACAGTGCATTGCTGAGTCTTGGTCGCGAATGCACAGGTAATGAAATGGTACATCAATAGACACGAACGGATCAGCAGCATACACAAATCGACGACACTATCCAAAACCCCACCGCATGGTACACCAGTGTACAGATTACTGGCGGCCAGTAGACACAAGGTCTTCCGAGTGATGCAGGCGCGTCATACCAGAACCACTGCTTGTCTGCTCCAGTCATCGTTTCAGCGGACACTTTGGGCGACACCAAGCACCAGGCGGCCTCACAAGCTATCCGGTGTTGCCGACCTGCCCAAGTGCGATGGACCCACCGCTGGAGTGGACTAAACTAAGAGAGTGCTGTAAGGAAGATGAATACGTGAAATTTCGCTGGGAAGCTTTTTGCTGTTCGGCTGTGCGTGCCAAAAGGGATCGTCCGTGCATCATCTGCCCTGGGGAACACGATATGGTTGAGCGCCGACTGCGCTGTCGTAGCGAAACCTGTGAGAGCAGCACGGGGCCGATTAAGTGCCCGACGCGCTGGAAAGCCCATCACTGCCCAATAGTTTCGAAGTGGATCATTCTAAGCAACGGAGCAACTCATTTTTGTGGAGAAATCGAATGCGCAGTGCCGCCTAGGCCTAAGGTTACAAAAGAGCTGAAAGAATACATTCGTCGAATGGACGAGAACGCTGTGCCCCCTCGGCTCATCTGGAGCAACTTACTGCGCGCACCCGATGTGCCGAAGCCAGTGTTAGGCTACCCGTCCTACACCCAAGTTCAGCGCAGTGTGAAGCATATACGATGGCTACAAGGAACGAAAAACTCGATTATTCGCACTACGGAGTTGGTACGCTCAAAGGCGTTCGTGGCAGACATTGATCCCGACACATCTTTTGTTTTTGGGAATCGTGAAGATCAAGATGGATTTCCTTTCGTAGGCAATGGAGAAGATGATGAACCTTTGATTTTGGGAATTACGACGCTAAAGCTTATGGAAAAGATAAAGGCGCTTCAACTTCAAGAACCGTTTCTGATTTTCCATTTGGACGCTACGTTCAAGCTGAGTGACCTTGGCTACCCTGTCATTACCTGTGGCTTCACTGATAAGCATCGCATTTACCGACTGGCCGCTTTATTCATCGTAAGTCAAAGAACACAGAGCGAGTACTACGAGGCGATTGCAACTTTCTCGAAGGTTTTTCAGAAGCACATGAAAACGAGGCTCAGAATTGACGCGATCATGGGGGACGCGGAGGCCGCCCAACTCAATGTGCTTCAAACTATTACGGGGTTTGAGAACGCCACCTACTTGATGTGTTCTTTTCACGCGCTTTACAACGTGCGGAAGCGCATCCGCCATCTACCTGATACCGTTCGTGGAGTAGTTTACCGTGGAATTCTTGACATGCACTATGCAACTAGTCAAGTCCAGTTGATGACGGTGTGGGCTCGAGTGTCTAGCGAGTGGAAATGTGACAATCGGTTGTGGAGTTTTGTTGAGTATTTCGATTCTCAGTGGCTTAGTAGCAGATTTTGGCGGTGGCAGATCTACCATTCTCCTGGTGGATTCGCAACCACCAACAATCCATGTGAAGTTTTTAACGCGAGTATTAAGCGTTTCACGCTCCGCAAGGCTATGGACACGAGGCGCCTCATACTCAAACTTCTGACTATCGCGGAAGACACCTCAATCTGTGTTCAGGCTAGTACTGTGTCTGCGCGCCCACCCCCACCTCAAGAGGCTAAAAAGCTTGCGAACGTGCTAGTTTCATCGCAGCGGGTTGCTGTTTTTAATACGGGAGAGCCGTCTGTCGTACGAGTGCAGTACTTAGGCGACGGGATATCCAACGATGAAGATGTTCAAGACATTACGGGCATTGGAGATTCACAGGCTGCTGCAACTCAGTCTAATGGAGTGATTCTGTCTGAAGGTTGCCTGACGGATGCTGGAAAAAGGTCCGCCGCCACGTTTTACCGCTCCGCTGTGAAGTGGTCAGTCCGGCGGGCTCACCACCTTGGTATGCCACCGGGTGGATGAGTAGTGCGCATTAACACGTTCGAGTGTATGTGCCCCTACTTCACGAAACTTTTATCGTGCGCCCACGTGATCTGCGGTCGTGTTGCTTTCGGTTTAAGTGTCCCGGGCGTCGGCGGTCAGCATCTCAAGTTCAAGAACCGACGGATTCGCCGTACCAGACAATGTGACCCCAAACCCAGGGTTCCTATCCTGCCACGGAGCGCACCCTTGACCCCCTTCGAGCCAGCGGGTCCCAGCACAGATTTGGTGATCGATCCTAGCTCACTGGAGCAGTATTAACTTGTCAGTTCAAACGTACAGGAGTTTCTACACAATGATACTGCCGGTGTGTATACTGTGGGTAGCTCAACCGTGACGATCGGGAGTGTTTGGGATACAAACAACCCTATTGAGGCCGGAATCTCCAGCTTCAATCAAGGAACCGGTCCCCCGATGAGTGTGACCGGGCTACCTCCACAGAACACAAGCTTTAACGGCTTTTCACTGCCAGGTCCTTCGGGTCCCGCCCCAATCTCACCGCCGACAGACATTCAGCAAGCCGGTTAACTTCGTTATTGCAGGAGATGTATCCACCTCCGGTAGAACAGATTCCCTTCCACCTTCCACGCGGTCGCCCACCGCTCGCATCGCATGCACTGTATATTCAGTACCTACTCAGGTAGATTGTATTAGCTGGAGCGGGCTCGCGTTAAATACACATGCATTTTACTTGTTTAGAATTCCATATAAGTTGCTCCAAGCAGACCTACATCATCGAAATGACAAGCCGGCGAAAGACTATTACATACATCACTCGTCTACGTAGTAAATCTCAATACCAAGTGTTAGGCTTGTGTCCCTCATGCCTAAAAGTATGTATTACGTAAAATGATAGAATGCCAACTAGAATAAGACCACAATATATCTACAACAACCCTCGCTGCTGTAGTTATACACGGCAGTATGGTGTAAAACCTTTGAGCTTGTTCCTTTTACGCAGTCAAGTACGCCAATAATGCTGCTCACAGATCCAGTAGCTTCCTCGTGTGCGTGAATAGGTCGAAGTAGCGGGTGTAGCTCCGTCGCAACACCTATTTGTCATATAGAGGGGTATTGCGCCTACAGAGGTATCCATACATACTTATGGACAAGAACGCTTGTCGTGTAAGCCAACATTGCCCTCATAGAACATTTCGGTGCCCTTTTTGACCCCCAGCCTTCAATATCCTACTTTCACGTTAAAGTTATATCGCATTATGTTCAACTCTTCAATGGCTATAAGACGTGATACTTTCGTAACGCTCTTGCCTTGATCTAACTTCTAGCGACACCGTAGTCTAACTAAAATTGAAGCTATTACCTTCAGCGTCATTACTTTATTTGAAAAAGAACTTTATTCTGTGTTGCGTTTCCGCTTACGACTCTCTTCTCTCTCTTTACGGGTGTTGAAAGCTTTACGCCTAGCAGCAAACACGGGATCCTTCTCTAATTCACGCAGAAAACATTTCTTCTCCTCCTCGAAGCTGCTAGAACTCCAACTTCTACCTTACATTGCCCAAAATGCCGGTAGCGCACACTGCCATTCATCCCTCGACCCCTTAACGAGTGTTGCAGCAGCCCGCGTAGCGTATCGTAGAGAACCTTTTGCGCATATGCTTACCCCGACGACTCCTTAAGAGTTTCTCGTCATTCTCTAGACGATCGGTGGGCATAAGGTTCTGTCGTGACCAGACGTACGCTTTGGATTTCGCTCGCCTACCTTCCAGCAGAACACCCAGAAGCGACTGTCCATGATATGGGCAAACTTGTAAATAACAGCGACCGCATACCTATCGTTCTTCCGATTGTTATGACAGGGTAGCATAAGTTACAGTACTGTTTAGTCCGACACGGTAGTATTCCGCTATCTACTGTAGGCTATAATCATCGGTTGAGTTAAGGTGCATTGGGATGCAGGATAACTTGACCGGTCGAGTTAATGTGCATCGGTCGAGTTAAGGTGCATTGGGATGCAGGATAACTCGACCGGTCGAGTTAATGTGCATCGGTCGAGTTAATGTGCATTGGGATACAGGATAACTCGACCGGTCGAGTTAATGTGCATCGGTCGAGTTAAGGTGCATTGGGATGCAGGATAACTCGACCGGTCGAGTTAATGTGCATCGGTCGAGTTAATGTGCATTGGGATACAGGATAACTCGACCGGTCGAGTTAATGTGCATCGGTAGTGGATAGTGGCAGCGGACCGGTCCAAGAATTTTTAACCGGTTCGTT
>JAIKVH010001232.1:0-10145 GCA_024679275.1 Phytophthora niederhauseri
TGCAGGTGGATCGCGGACGTGCACCACTACATGCTGACGTACCTGTGGTGGGTGCTGTTTCTGGTGCTGGTGCGCGATGTGGTGGCCCGCTACATCCTGGACCTGGGCAGCGAGAAGGACGAGGTGATGCAGTACCTGAGCTACCTGATCGCGGTGCCGCTGGTGATGGGAACTTTTGCCCTGCGCAAAGTCGTCACCAATATCTTCATCCGGTACTTCAAATGGGACCGCTACTCGTCGGACTACGACGCTCGGATCTTCGTCATCACCGAGTCCATCAAGTTCGTGTGCGTCGTGTTCATCCTGATCGAGATCTTTTACATTTTCTTCCTCTCCAACTCGTTCATGCGGTTCCTGCTCGTCGTGGGGTTTCTCAGCGTCGAGTTGGTCGCCGTTCTCTCGGGCTTTACGGTGGTAGGTGCCAGTTATACATCATTTCCATTTGGAAGTGATATTGAGCTGACTGTCGTTGCTTGAGTTTAGCTGAAGAATGTGGCGACTGGGCTCTTCCTCATCTTTGCGGAGCCCTTCCGAACGGGTAGCGCGGTCAAGGTGCGGCACTTACTGGGCTTCATTGAGCGGGTATCACTTGCCCGTACAACCATGCGCCGCACGGACGGGTCGAGGATTTTCGTGCCGAACGGAATCTTTGCTGACAATTACCAGACAAGTGGTAATGCGCTTGACGCGCATACACACTCGCTTAAGCTGCGTCTGCACCCTACGACTCCCTCTCACAAGATTAAGGAGTTCGTGCGGGAGCTTCAGGCAGTGTTGCCAACGTACGCTTTGACCACTGAGGCGCTTGCTGCTATACGCAGAGATCGGCGAGAGGCCTACGCGATCAGATCGAGCAGTGCCAGCAGCGACAGCACCAGCGCTGGAAGTGACGACAGTATTATAGGAGATCGACACCAGTCAAGTGCAAGCAGCAACACTGGGACACCCCGTACACGTGCACGGTCGAGTGCAACTTCAAGCGCTTTTGACGCGACCGGCCGACCGATTGCACCTCCTCCCCCGCCGGTGCGTGTCGAGCTCCATTCGATGTTCAAGGTGAAGGTGATCGTCCTGATGGATCGCGAGCGCTTCACCTCGCTCGAACAGGCGAAAACAGAGGTGGGTTCATTGATACCGCTATGCGGTTGATACTTTTTTGTAAGCTAAGCAGAATTTGGTGTTGTCATAGGTGAATTTTGCCATTATCGACACGATTCAGCGGCTCCGCGTCAATGTGCAGCAAACGAAACGTTGATATTTCGAGAAATACTGATAAATTATACAAATTCCCCACGGTTATCGTGAGGACGACGGTGGCGCAACATATTGCCGTCGCTGAAGACACGTCGTCCAAGTGGCTCGCTGGCAGGTGGTGCCCGCCTCCGCCGGCGATTGGTCACGACTTCAAGAAGCGGTGCCGGACTAAAGCTCGAGTGACGGTCATTTAAGTCTGGACCTTCGCTAGCACTTGCAGATGTCGACGACATAGCGGAAGGAGGCGGGCTAGTGGGACCTCCTCCTTCTTCACCGTGTAAGACCAGCTTAAGCTTCGTCATCAGATCCGTTATCTGGAGCACAATCTAAGTAAGCCATACCGCAACCATATCATTAGTTCTCAACGCCCAAGCGAAATAAATCAGCAAGGAGTGGTGGCAAACCTCAGTCTTCTCCGTCAAGAGTCCCTTGATATGCCGCTCCTGGGAGTAGTACACTACGTGCACAAGGTACGGCGCCTCAATGCTGATCCAGAAGTGGCCTTGTGGTTGCGCTTCTTCCATCGCCAGCTTCTTACTGCGCTCGTACACGTTCATCATGTTCCAACCACCGCTTGGCTTTTCAAGCCCAAGAACGTCAGCCTTCGTGTTCGTGCGCTGGTTGATCATGTGCTGCATGAGGAAGTTGTCCAGCTCCTGAATAAACACGCGCAGCGCTGTCGTTGGCGTAGAGTGACTCAGATGCACGGGAATGACGCAGCGTCGGTCCAGATTCTTGCTCTGCACGGTCACGGCATTCTCCAGCATGATGCTGTTCGGAATGTACGCCAGCCCCTTATCATACTGCCGCAATGAAAACCCTTGCAGAAACAAACGCTCCACCACGCCTTCATGGCCTTGGAAAGAAATGTGAATCCCGCTCTTAATCTGCTCATCTTGCAGCGTCATCAGCCCACCCATGATATTCTTCAGCTGCATCACACACAACAACAACAAAAGTCAGCTAAATACATAACTTCCACCAACTCACAACAAACATATATCTTACCCACGAGTGAGCCCCGAACACGAACACAAACTCCACCATAATCACCGCCACCGTGGACACCTGCCCCGACTCGAAGTCCGTGAAGCGACCGATCTCGTCAATGATACACGTCGACACAACCGTCGCCACCAACAGCACTTTAATCACCTGCAAATGTCAAAAGAGACGGTCAACCATCTCGAAACCTTCCACTGCACACCACTGGGACCGTACCCCAATGCCCTCCGTGATGATCATGACTCTGCTGTAGTCATCGTCGTCCTTGGACACGGCGCGACTCCAGCCCTGCACGCGCACGATCCCCCACGTGACGTAGTTGCAGAAGCAGATGACGACCCAGACCAGCGGCGGCCCCAGCAGCAGCGTGATGATACTCTGCAGCGTGCCCGCGTCCATGCTCAGCAGCGTCTCGACGTCGATGACGTAGGCCGAGAACCACGTCAGCAGCACGAAGACCACCCACGACAGCGGCCGCAGCAGCATCTTCTCGAACTCGCGCAGCCACGCGAACAGCGCCGGCACGATGCGGCGCGCCACGCGCAGGGAGAAGCGCACCACCTCCACGCGTAGAACGTAGGACGCGACCAGCAGCGCCAGCCCCAGGAACACGCGCCATTGGTCGCCGGACGACGTGACCGTCGCCGCGGGCGCCACCGTGATGGTCGCGGGCTGGTCCGCGACCGAAGTGCTGCCCGCGCTGCTGCTGCTCATTATTTACTGCGCTTGATGAAGAAGAACTGGTAAATTACGACCGTTTTTAGGAGGTCATTTTTGCGCGTTGTACGGTAGTGAAAACCATTAAAGTTGGTTTAAAGGGTTTAAACAATATATTTGGGACGAAGTCCCCATTATAATGACTTGGTACCGGTATACCTTTCCTTACCGTAGTGTAAGGGTTTAAACAATATATTTGGGACGAAGTCCCCATTATGATGACTTGGTACCGGTATACCTTTCCTTACCGTAGTGTCTGGTGATTGATTGGATGAAACAGATAGGTTTAGGGTTGCAATGTATAGCGGGGGGCGGCGCCCTCGACCTCCTCGAAATTTACTTGGGTATAATGAGCTTTTGGGCCCCTCGGACGAGGGGTCACCAAACTGTTAACCTTCTTTTAGTATGGCTGTGCTTTGCCGAGGGCCTTAAAGTCATGGTACATAAGTGCACGGCGCCCCTTCGTCTCGTGGTATCACGGCGGTATGAACACGTCGGATCGCCAGTGGGGCGCTGCCGTGACAACTTGTCACTGACAAGCCACTGCTAGCCACTGCTCGATGTTGAAGAAGCCACTACTCGGCTCCTCGGCGTCGCTCGCTATCAAGGATGAACATAGATGTATAGAGAGCGCTATGGATATCCATAGAGGTGTTGCAGTTGGTCATCTGCGGATTAAGGCTAACCGGGGGGTAGCTGCTCGCATGGCTACAGGGCCACACATTAATGCAGTGCAACTAACCACCTGTTCATACCCAGCGTAGATTGCTTCACTCTAGTGTCAAATTTACGGCATTAATGGCAACTAGAAGCATATCTACACTAACACATTCACTCAGGTTTCGCCCAAGTGCATAGATTTATGTTTATATTCTCCCTGTTGCCCAAGCGGCACTAATGGACAGGCGTACAGCGTTCGGAGGGAACACCCTACTCCCAAAATGAAGAGCTTTTCATCTAACACACCAAGTGGGTAAGCGGAGCTGATGCAGTGCTCGTCCCGAGTGCAACCGGCGTTAACTGCTAAAAGTAAAAAAAAAACATCTAAAAATATTTTTTTATTGGTGCTCGGCATAAAAACTATCGCGACTAGGCTGCCTAAGCTCGTAAGGAGATGCTTGGGGACGTCGTCGAAGGTACGGTCTACCGTACATTAGAGGTCGGCCCATTAGCAACTCGACCTTGATCTGCTCAGCTAGTTTAAATATATATTGTCAATTCTGCGCCCGAGTGCGCACTCCGCACAGTCAACTCAAGATGGAGGAAGCGGTAACGCGGCAGCACGCACACCCTAGCGCTGTCTATCACTGCCTCTACGTTCACATCAAGCTCGGCTATACCAGAAGCCATCTTGCCCACGTCTTCAATAAGACCGCCGGCAATTGGCTGCAAACCTACTACGAGACCGGGGTGTGCCAGCGTGCTCGGGCCACTCGAGAGAGGAAGTACACGAAGCAGCAGCGCGTGTGATTTTTTAATTACTACCAAGTTGGTAGTAACCAACAGCATCCACTCTCCTACTTAGATGAAGCTCAGGAGGCCTTCAAACGAACGCACGGCACCCATATCTCCAAGACGTCAGAGGCAGCGCCGACAGCAGTAAACTACACATTTTCATGAAGATGCTTTGATAGGTCCAGAAATGGACATGATTATCCATCGGACAGATCCTAGACTTCGTTTTTTGCGCGCTTTCAGCCACCAACGGACCACCAACGACCATCACTCTCATATCTGCCACCACAGCCCTATCACTGGGGCCGTCGATGGCGGAGGACCTGCGGCACCTCCATGGCAACTCTCGCCTGGACTTTCAGGAGCCGCTGCCGTCCCCGGAGACGCTGCAGCACCTATTCGATTGTCACCAAGCTGGTGACTCCCTCGAAGAGTTCACTCGTGCGGTGTGTCCTGCCCACCCAGTGGGAACAGCGGACGCCACATTTCCGCTGCTGCTCGATTCGGGCAGCTTTTTCCAGGGGGTTTCAATGCCGCGCATCATGGACTCGCTCATCCATGACAATCGTAACACCGTGCTCAAGACACTCTTCGAAGAACATGTCTTCGGCGCCCTGAGTAAGCGCCGCGAAGGCGGATTGCGATTCCCGGTGAAACCTGAAGACGCGCAGAAGGCGCTGCTAGGCGAGGATATATCTGTGCTCGGCCGGCAGTCCCGTTTTGCTGCGGAATCCCCTCTGGCTCAATGCTTTTTCGTCGACATCACTGGCGTGGACACAGCGGCCACAGCCACGGCGATCTTCAAGACGCTGGCGTCGTGAGGAGCTAGGGCGGTCTACTTCCGACCTGTGGCCTACGAGAGACGGTCGGGTCTATGCTCGTCGACGTGGAGGGTTTGCTTCCCCGGGGACGAGCCACCGACCGCTCTGGTTCGCGACGGGAGTGTGCTCGCTCACATCAGGGTGGCAAGACTTCTTACCGTTGCTTTGGTAAAACGACTCGTCGGCTAAACGTCAACGGCGACCGGCAACGGGACAACCCCCAACACCCATTGGCAAGGCGCACGGTCACCCTCCACCGCTCTCCGTTCTGCAACGACCCTCTGCGCCACGGCCGGAGGTGCAGTCGGGTACTGGTACAGCCACTGCGCCGACTACGACCGATGCGAAGAACACGGGTCAGAGCATGTCGTCTGAGCCGGCCGCGGAGTATACTTCCCGCGAAACGGCACCCCAACAAGCCACGGCCGTGAATGCGCCGCTGACGGATCCGCAGCGGGCGACGCCGGCTGAGTTACCGACACTCCAAGACGATACTGTCATGTTTGAGCAATTCTCGGGCAATAAACGGGCGCACGCCTCCGCTCTCACCTCCTGTCTCACCCGTTGTCGGCGTCGATAATCGCTTCAGCGTTCTTGAAACTTTCGAGGGGGACGCGGATTTGCACGTGGCGACCACAACAGGAGGCGAGTTGGAAGTCTGCCAACTCGTCCTCCACGTCTCGGAGGCGACGAAGAAACGGGTGGCCAGACGCTATAAGGCCAAACGGGCCAAGACAACTTCCTCTGAACGAGAGGCGGTGGACGCGGGCGAAGCCATCGATCAGATCCTTAATGACCTGAAAGCGGCTTCTCTCACTGCGCAGGCAGCGGCGGATCCTAATGCAGTCGAGGTTGCTAAGCGTCACGTTGAATCCGCGAAAAAGGACCTCTCTCGGGCGAAAAGCGCGGAAACGCTGTTAACATTACTGATCGCCACCCCCCAAGCCTGGCAGCTAGCACTTCGGGAATCCGAGGTGGTACAACAGTTCGAAACTTTATCTCCCTACACGCACTCAACCGACAACTCCTGCGCTTGCCTGACAATGGCGGTAACTCCTTCACTGCCAGGCTGAAGGCAGCCAACTGGCATTCGACCGGCTCCCGCGCTCAGCTCATCGATACAATTACAGCCGAAGTTGGGGCTTCGGCTGAAGGACAGACATCTTGGCTTCACGCGAGGTGTACTAGCCTCTTTGAGCTGTTGCTACTGCTCCTGGCTAATCACACCTTCCGTCGAGATGAGTGGCTTTCAGTACTGCTACACGACGCGCCTTGCTTCCTACAACGGAAGGGACTCCGTCTCCTCGCTGAATCTATCTATGGGAGCTTATCCAGTCCAGCTACGGTCTCTCAGTTGTGACAGAAAGTCTCCTCCGACTTCCAGGCCTGCCGACGCTTGTGGAGCTCTCCAAGCTTCAGGCCTCGCCGGCAGCCGCATGGATGGATATGCAGCTGACTGGTGTCGCTCCGGAGTCGCAGGACGCCACCATGCCGTCGCCTCGACGCTAACGTTTTGCCTGGATGGCACAACTTCAGCATCGTCTCCGCCAATATGAACGGAATCGCACCTACAGGGACAGACGTGGCACACCTTGCTCGTCTTCACCCGGTGGTGTGTATTCAAGAGAGCAAACTTCGGGATAAGGACCATGCTGCCATGCTACGCTTCGTGCTCGAAGCTTCGGCGCGGCGGAAGGTGTTCGTGAATGACCAGAATGCAGAATCACTGACGCCAGGCTCCAGTCGCAGAGGCGGCGTCCTGACTATAGTTGATCCAAACTTCCCCGGATTAACGCCAGCGGACGAGCTCCTCGAACATCGCATTGAGGGCAGGTACTCCATCGTCCGGGTAGTTGTAAACGAGGCTGTTGTCTACCTTCACAACACCTACGCTCCGACCGACGCCAGAGCGCGAGCCACGTTCTTTTCCAGTCTGCCACGGGAGTTCACCGAAGATGTGTCGCATCTTGTCTGCGGAGACTTTAACTTAACACTCGACCCAGCTCTCGATGCTTTGAAGCCGACCACAAACGCCAGCCAAGGCGAATGTCGTGAATGGATGGGCGACCTACAGCTCGAAGATTGCTGGCGCGTTCACCACCCTTCGGACTACGTGTTCTCGGGACCAATACGTGCAAACCGCATCGATTATATCCTTACTTCGACCAACCACTGCCGCTACCAATATGAGCGTTCGGAATACCTTGCGCTCGATAATGGGGGCGATCACCTCGCCGTTCAGCTTCAACTCACTAGTTGGCATCATCCGAGGGGACCGGGGACCTGGAGAGTGCCGCGGTGGCTGCTGGAGATAGATGAGGTACGCGCCGAAGTTCGCACTGCTGCTGAGGAACTACTCGAGCATTTACACACTGCGAACTCTGGACGGCGTGGAAATATAGAGTTCGACGGTACCTACCGAACCAAACCAAAGCGCACCGCCGTGAAGCACATCGGGTTCACGAAAGTCTAGCTCAATGTCTCGAGCTGCTCACTACAATGCATGCAGCGGACCGATCCCCAGCAACGACTATCGCGTGGTATAATGCGAAGCGCGACCTTGAAGCTTTCCGCGCGGAAACGGAAGCTCTTCGACGCACCCAACGATTCGACTTCCTTGCGACAGAGATGGAAACATCCTCAACAGCTTTCTTCCGGAAGCCGGCTACAGCGCGTTCAGTCTCCCTGGATAAGGTGGAGTTACCAGACGGAACGATATCAACCGACCCAGCCACCATCTACGACACTTTCCAACAACGGTGGGGAAGTATCTTCGGTGACCGGCGTTTTGTGACAAATCCAGACGACTTGTTTATTGATCCTGATGCTCAAGTCGAACTCGTGGACGCGATTGACGAGACGCTGCGGCCGGATCAACAAGCTGGCCTCGATTCGTCCCTCACTGCCGACGAATTCGTGGCCTCCATTACTTCGATGCGCAGCCATGGAGCCCCCGGGCCTGATGGACTGACGGCACGGTTTTTTCAGATCGTCCCGAAAGTGTTTGGTGCCATCCTTGCACTGGTTTTTGACGGTCAGTTCCAACGCGGAAAGCTCCTTGCGCACCAGAATCTCTCTGAGATCTTTTTGCTGCACAAGAAGGGGTCGAGAGCAAACGTGGGCAACTTCCGATCGATTGCGCTTATGCAGGTCGAAGTCAAAGTGCTTTCACGTGTGTTGGTGCAGCGACTGAAGCCACTCATGCACCTTCTTATCCATGACGACCAGCAGGGATTCGTGCCTGGACGTTCGCTTCACCACCACCTCCTGTTGCTCTCCGACCTGCAAGCGTACTGCCGTTCGACTGGGCAACATGGGTACGCAGCCTTCTTGGACTTTGAAAAGGCATATGGCCGCGTCGACTTGCAGTACTTGCTGCGGATCATGGAGCGTCAAGGTTTTGGCCCCCGATTTCTTCACTGGGTCCGCCTCCTGTACTCCAATCCAACGTGCTCTCTGATGCTGGATGGATGGCAGCAACCTCGACTATTTCCATCAAGGGTGTAAAACAAGGAGATCCGCTCTCGCCTTACTTGTTTCTGCTCGCAATGGAGCCGCTTGGAGCTCTGTTGTGCTGCCGAGTCTCGGATGGCCTTCCGCTGCCTATGCGGCGTACCGCCACGGGCCTGCTTTTTGCGGATGACTCGCTATTACTGTCGGCGTCCATCGATGGGATCCGCAGCCAACTGGATGTAGTCCGCCGCTACTGTGCTGGTTCCGGGGCGCGACTAAATGCAACGAAATCAAGTTTGCTGGCGCTGCATGGAGTGCCTCCCAGCTCAACAACGTCGCCTCTACCCGCCCTCGCGGCCTCGGCGACAGTGAAGTACTTGGGTCTTCACTTTGGCTATCACAAGTCCGATGCTGACACGGAAAGGAACCTGGAGCTGAAGCTGACGCGCGCGCTGGGAATGTGGCAGTACCGCGCACGGACCTTTGCTGGACGCAAGTTGGTCGTTGCGACGATGGTACTCTCATTGCTATGGTACAAGGCGCTACACATGATCATTCAGCCAAAAACTATCAAATGCTGGCAACGATTTATCATTGACTTCGTAGTCGCGAAAAAGGTGCCGCCTGACAGAGATCGCTTGCACCGCATCTCGACCACGCTGGCACTGAAACCGCCGTCCGAAGGCGGTTTGGGGCTCCCAGACATATCAACGTTCGTCACACGACACAAGCTTCGGCTCTTCCAAGAACTTGTGCAGATTGCACAGTCATCCACAGTCGCCAATGTGCCGCTCTGGGCGGTTCTCCCGCTTTGGGCAGCGCATGCCGGCGAGATCGCTTACTCGGGCCGACTGGACGACGTCTTTTATTCTTCCAGATGTGTTCACTCCTCCTCCAACGTGTCGAAGTGGTGGAGCTTCATGTGGACTACGTGGAGCCACATGCAACTCTCCTCTCGACTCTGTTCACCGCCGGTTTCGGAGCCGGCTTACACGCACCAGCTTCTCCACGCTCCAGTCTGGACGAGCACGATTCTGGCTTTGTGGGTCATACCGTCGCTAGGGATGCCGGCGGAACCTTTGGCGTCAGGTCTTCCCAGTTTTGTGGCTTTCTGCCGCCAGATCGAGTTCTCGGTTATCGCTCAACGCGGGATTTTCTTGTCGCCATCGACGGCGACTTCACGCATGGGTCTTTCATGACTCTCATGCTTGACTACGCTGAACTACGACGTTTTCGAGACGCCACTAGGCACCTCCAGCGTCTATACCAACGGTTTTCAGTACTGCTGCGAAACCTGCGGCTTCTTGGATATGGCCGTGTGGATTACGGGCACTCGACTGTTGCTTCTGGGCGACTAGTGGGTGTGCCAGGCTTGATGGGTTTTCGCTTCTTTCCGCAGCTCCGCAAGGACGACTGGACTGGCTTACTTCGTTCGGGCGA
>JAIKVH010001233.1:0-10140 GCA_024679275.1 Phytophthora niederhauseri
CGACCTCTCAACGTTCCAGTCCGTGTGTCTCAAACTCCAAAATGCTGATGGGGTGACGTTGCGCGACGTCCGAGTGCTTTTCGACAAACTGCTAAACGAGGTCGAAAGTGCCGGCTCATGCACCAAGCACCTCACAATAGGCGCCAAGGTCGTTGCAGTTCCTGACTTTGAAAACGGAATTGTCAAAGTGCAAGATGGCCGCTCCAAAGCGCTTACCAAGGCGGAGAAGAGGGCGCTGGCGCGCTTTGCCCGAACGGAGACAGACGTGGGTGAAGATGAAGCCGGCGGTGCCCTCGGGTTCGCTGACGCTGCGCTTCACGAACGACGTGTAAGTGCCGAGCACCAATATGGGGACTTGGCGTGGATCTCACCGACGTCCGAGTGACCAGCGGGTGTCGATGCTGCCGGACACTTTGGAGTTTATCCTTTTTCTGCGCTTCAACCGCTCCTGTGGAACGAAGTCTCCGTCGCTTAAGTGCTTCGCCGCCAGGAGCAGTCGCGCAAGCGCAAGCGCCAACTACAGATTTCGCTCTTACTTCTGACCGAGGGTACCACTGTGAGTTTCTCAAGGGCATATTTATTTAAACAGTATCCCTATTTTCTACAAGTGAAATTGAGATGCGCGCAAAATGACCTCGCCGACGTCTACATCCTTCCCGTAGCTGCAGGAAAAACGCTCGTCAACCCCGTTGAAGATAATGCCGGTGTGACGGAAGCAGTTGTGAATCGTTTGGGTCTTTTTGATGTCTTCCCAAATCTCCTCGCTCCATTCCATAGCTCGTCGCTGGTCAATGGCGTACGCGTTCCGGTCGATCTTCTCTCGGCGCTTCATCTTGCGGAAAACCCATTCGAGTTGCTTGCGCCGATAATGTTGCTTGAACGTCGCGATCACACCAGCGTCCATCGGCTGTAGGTAGGCCGTCGTGTTCGGGGGGAGCTTGTGCACACGAACATTGGTGAGCGCGAGCCCCCCACTGCTGTGTGACGATGCGTTGTCAAGCAGCAGTAGAATATGGCGGCCCGCCGCACGCATGTCGCGGTCTAGTGCACGTAGCCAATCTTGGTAGACAGCTCTGTTCATCCACGCCTTCGAGTTGTTCTTGTAGTGAAAGCCACACTCCACGGGCGTTTTGCCGCCGAAGCAACGGGGTTTTGCTGCTCGTCCCAAGAACAGTATCGGCAAAGTGTCCGAGCCATCTGCATTTGAAGTGAGGGCGAGCGTGATACTGGTCTTGTCCTTCTCCACTCCCCGCATGTTCTTCGTGCAGATGGAACGGGCCGGTGCCATTGCGTAGCACAGGCCCATTTCGTCCATGTTGTATACGTCCGACGGCGAGTACAGGTCCGTTACTTGCTGAAGGCTCTGAAGCCCTTCATGAACGACCTCACGACTAGCGTCATGAACAGGACTAGCGGATGTAGCTTCGCCGTGAAGCCTACGAGACTTCAAGCCATGGCGGCGGAGGAAAGCCGTTAGCCAGCCGTCTGAGAGACCGAGGTCCCAGGCATCGCAGAGCTCCACTTGTAGATCGCGAGCCATCATCTTGATCAGCTGGCGAGATAGGTAGATATTCTGCTCTTCATACCCTTGGATCCACTGCGCCAGCCGACGCTACAACCGTGCTGACAGCACCTTGAGAGGTTTTCGCCTCTTCGCGTCGCCGTAGCTCTCACTCATTATGCAGGCAGCATTGCTGAGTACGGCGCTGATAGTAGAGCGAGCCGGCTTGCATGGCAGCTTGAACGTCTTTGCCGCCCATTCCGCGAGGTCGCCGTGGGTCATGGAGGGGCACGCATGTGACTTGGCAATGACTTGCTGCTTCTGGCCGATTGTCATCCAGCGGGCCATGGGGGTACACGATTTGGGGTAGGGGGCGGGGTCTTGCGCGGCGTGGAGCGAGTTGCGAAGTGAGGCACGCGTTTTACCTGACTGAGGTCCCTCGCACCCCAGTTCCCGCCTACACGCGGTTTTCAAACCGTGAAGGCGCGAAACTTACCTGCAAAAAGTAATACTATAAATGAATCTAAGGTTATCAGTTGATCACGGTGTCAGAAGTGAGAGCGAAATCTGTAACACTTTTTGAAGACAGTCAGCCGTTGCTTAGCGAAATGACCATAGGTGTAGGTCCCTATCCGAAAGATATTGATGGCACCAGTTCCCCCCGTTTTCCCTGATTATTTTCGATGCACTGTTGTTAGCAGTGCTGGCGTTGGTTTTTAGCAATACTCCGCAAAGAAGCCATAATATGGCTATATAATATATACATCTGTTAATTCATACGCGCCATGCCCTATCAGCGGGTATAGAAAATATCAAAATATACTCCGGGCATCGCTCAAGTCCAGCGTAACATAACCTTGGCTACGCTTACGAATTCTTAAACCAATTCTGTTGAAGTATCTTTTGCCGGGATCGATCTCCAAAGCCGCAGGAAAATAGAGTGCGCAATATTCATTTTACCGCGCTCTAAAAAATATTGTGCCGTCCTTTAATCCATATTATACGTCATATCGACTACGATTTGGCGAGCTCAAATCCCTTGAGACGGGTAATATCCGGGCCGCCAAAACGCGTAGTGGGCACAATAATTTTAAGAAATGAGTTTACAATGATTACTTCTTTATTCATTATCGTTTATCAAACTGACCGTAGTAAAGCAAACACGACATTGCCTGTCATAGGATTTTTAAATCAATTTAAAAATGCGGCACGGATCCTAGAACTCAATGTCACTCATATTGATTAATGTATGTAATGCAGTGTATTACGTTTTCGTGTCGCTAGGCTCAACTGGGTTAGTGTAGTATTCCGTTTTTAGTTCTTGTTTAGCAAATATTTCTGCAAGGTCTTAATTTTGAAAAGTCGAATACAATGCCCTGTTTCGAAGATAGGTCGCTGTATAATAATATAACGCCGCGTACTAATGAAGTATTATATGTTAAAGGCAATACAAAAAATGCTCTGCTCGTACTTACCAGGCCCTTGTTCAAGTGAAGAAAACGGTTCTGTGCTTCAGTGCGGGCTAGAGCTTTTGGCTTCGTCTCGATTTGTGCTTGTGAGTTTCAAAACGTGTGCTATGCTTGTAAATTCCGGGATTAGTCTGCTTTGACACCACCCGTCATTATTAAATTGCCTGCACCAAGGGTGACACAAGAGCTTGCACTGTTCGCCGCTGTACGATAGGCCTCAGTGTCAGAACGCATGTGCGCACCACAGCACATCATAGAGCTGCAACTGGCTGTGCACCTATACAACCTATCGACGTGGCCATCGCTCGTTAAAGCGGGAACACGAACGAGCAAAAACTGTACAGTTTATATCAAAATATATCACTAGAAATTTTCGGCACAGAACCGTTTTCTTCACTTAAACAAGGCTCAAGGATGATTACGGCAGTCGGTCTATCATGATCCATGAAGACATGAGCTCCAGTAATGAGATAACTTTTTTTGCTGAAATATCGACGGGTTTGGAACAAGAAAAATCTGGATAAAATCCAGATAGATTACGGGTAAATTACCAGCGGATGTTCCATAACTTCAGTTCAGTGGAGCAACGCGATCCTTCGTTGTTCCACTGGGATATATATTTGGACTAAGTCATTTTTGTTCCAAATCTCCAGAAACTAAAGTTTTCTATTACCAGATTCTGGACCGGAATCCGGAAACCTGTCAAACCTGCAATAGCGACACATAAAATTACATGCGCCAGCCAGCGCCCACTCATTCATTCCGGACGACGATAGAAAGTGTGGAAATCGGGCTATTGTAAGTTTCTGGGTTTAGTTTTCTTAAGCACGACGCACGGATGGCAGGCGACTTGGAATGCTGGGCGGAGGACTGGAGCGAGAGGAGGAGGGCAGGTCGCGGTGCGCCGTGAACACTTGAAAGGTGCCGTTGTGCCCACCACGGCGACACAGAAGCGGTAATCGGCGGTGACCACAGCTTCGGCGTGATCGCGAGAAGGAACGCGCAGAGCGCGCAGTGCCGGCAGGAGGGGCTTCAGCGTCTGGTGGTCGAGCTGGACATGACCGCGCGAGCACAAGGAGGAGGCGGGCGCGACGAGTGGACGCTCATTCGCTTCGAGGCGCTGAGTGACGCCGTGGGGCTGTACTAGGACATTCTCCGGCGCACCTTCGTGGAGATTGCGCGTATGGAGATGCTGCAGGAGATTCCGACTCGCAAGCAGCGCATTGCGAGCGCGATGCGAGGCTGGAGGCGCTGCAGGACTAGTGCGCGTGCGGGGCGCCGACGCCGGGCAAGGAGTATGCAGGTGAGACGGAGCAGCCGAAGAAGATGCAGCAAGCCAGAAGGAGTAGATGCGCGCAGAGCAGGCCATGCAGGCCAAAGAGGGAGGGACATAATGGCGGGCATGGACTCCCCGCCGTGGAAGGGCTCATCGCAACGCTGTGCTGGCCGAGAAGAGGAAGTGGGCGAAAGAGGAGACCGAGAAGCTCGAGGCGGATACGGCGACGGTCAGGTGCTGCGGGGCTGCGCGTTGAGTGGAAGTATTGCTGACAGCGGCCACGGAAGCGACGAAGGACACGACCTTGACGTCGACGCAAATCACTCCCGACGGCAGGAAGGTGAACGGCCTGGTCGCGGGTGCCGTCGGCGCCGCTGCTGCCATCAACTCGACCGTCGGTGTCGCCAGCTCAAAACGACGTCCGCCGACCGAGACGAAGGAGGCGGTGCTGGCGAAGGTGGTGTGCGCGATAAGCAGCGAGGACGGAGCGATGACGCGACCCTCATCGCATTACAACAAAGTGACGGCGAAGGAGCAAGTGAAGTTCAGAAGCAAGGTCAAGGAATCTTTCCATCGAGGTGGCGCCTTCCCCCCAACAGCAGGAGCTGCTGACACAGCCGGAGGACAACGTCAAGGAGCGGTAGTGCGGTGCGGTATCGAGGAGTAGGACGGTGAGAGGGGACATGAGGACAAGCCACAGGAGGAGCAGGCGCGCGCGGGGTGGGCTGGAATACACGAGACGCTGGCTTCGACACCATACACATTGTGCTGACAACCCCCTCCCTCACCCAGTCGCCACAGGCGCCTGTCAGCACTGGCGCATGGGTGAACTTTTATATCGTTTCACGTCAAGGATCGCAGCTCTGAGTACATATGCCAGAGTGTGCACAAGTACCGCGAATGCCGCGCTAACAATCAATCTCAGTTCACAATGTGCAGTACATATCTCAAGTAGCTTGACACATTGAAAATTTTCAATCAAACCCGACCTCACCCGTTGACCAACTACAGCATCATGAGCCGGTCCAAGGACGATGGCAAGGAGCGCTAAACCTCACCCGTTGACCAACTACAGCATCATGAGCCGGTCCAAGGACGATGGCAAGGAGCGCTACCTGACCTACTCGATCGTCGTGCGCCACGCGGACGAGGAGAAGGGCATCAAGGGAAAAGTTGTGGTGGAGTAGGTCTGCTGGAATTAGCAGGGATCCCACACTCATACACTGCGCCCAGACACCGACTGATACTCCGATAACCGTAGGTTGGTGAGTGGCTACCGTCGGCGGGCTGGATCTGCTCTCTCGTTGACACGAGATGCGCAGGGGGTGAGCTCGAACGGCCTTGGCGGAGGCTTAGGGAGATGTTTGGGTAGATCCGCAGTGGGGGTTCCTTCACGCAGGTCTGGGTAGGTCAATCCTTGGTCTTGGCCGTAGATCTTGTGGATCCGATAAGTAATATACCTGATCCGGGGTTGTTGCCTTGTTGGGGGTGTTGTATCCCTTTGTTGCTTGCCGCCTCCTATTAGCGGGAAAGTTGGGGCCAAGGGCCGAAGGGCGCAGCGAGACGCTCGCGGAATTCAGCAAGCGCTTCCAGACATTGGTTCGGATAGAGCAAGTGATGGCTATGCTAACAGGACATACATCTATACCGGAGGATGCGCTTTGCCGCCTCTACAAACGTGGCCTTCCGTATGACTGGCAGTCGAAGTACGACACCTGTCTCGTCACTCGTCCTGCACTTTGAGCGCATCAAGCAAGACGAGCTGCGACAGCATGAACGAAACATCGGGGATGAGGGCAAAAAGCATTTACGTCCAGACAATAATCGTGGACAAGGACGGCGCGGTGGCCGTGGCTACCATGGCAACAATCGCAATCGACAGCAGCACCAGCGCGGTGAAGGAAACCGTGGACGAAGAACATTATCAGGCCGATGGTGAACGAGGCTTCAGTAGCACTCGTGACCGTGGCGGTTGCAATGGAGGTGGCCGTCACTATGAGTTCACCCGTGTCGAGCAGCGCCATCAGCAGAATTCAAGCTCACGTGACGATGAATATCTGTTTGTGGGGCTCAATACTGCAGAAGAGAAGCCGGCTCCACCAATGCGAGCGATGATAAATTGGAGCACGGGCGCGAAAAATATGTAGCCTTGTTGGATAGTGGCTGCTCTCAAAGTCTCATCAGCGACAGGTTCCTGCAAGTCGCAAGAAACCAGAATACTGCGGTGGAGAACGCTACGGTGTCCTTAGATTTGGTGAAGGGAAGTGCCCCAAGTGACGGATTTCTCGAGATTCAATTCCGCATTCCGAAACGCAAGCGCGAGTCGGTGATCAATCATCGCTTCGAGGTGCTTTCTTCTGTGCGAGATGACATTGTGATTGGTCATGATCTGAGTCTGCTGTCGGGGTTGTACTGGACTTCAAGAACGGGCATGTGCTTTGAGACGAGATGAAAATCGAGACAGAAGCAACTCGACCTGGACTTATAGAGGTACCTGAGCCGGACCAAGTGCTCGAAAACGATGACGAAATGCTGGCAGGAGAAGCAGCGGCACTCAAACCATGCCGCAGTACACTGACCCGGCCCTGCAGCACTGCTATCCCAAGCTTCTCGGAGAATACTACGATAGGTACAGCGGACAGCTCGGCCACATTCGCCTTCCTGACTACATCTTGTCGCTGAGTGCAGATTATCAGCCTTTCTACACGAAGGCCTGCGCGATTCCTCGCAGTCAAGAACACACAGCATGCGACGAAATTCAGCGCCTACTTCAACTGGCTGTGATCGAGCAGATATACGATTTGGAATCAGCTGTACCAGCATTTTCCCTTGTATAACCCGATGGATCGCTACGACTCCTGGTTATTTCCGCAGTCTCAACCACTACCGGCGTCGACCCCGTATTTCGTGCCTCAAATCCGTGAAATTATTCTCCGTTTGGATAAAGCGAATTGCATGAACTAGCGAGCGAAATCCGTGCAGTGACTGTGTTCTGCTTGCCGTTCGGTAAGTTCCAATTCAAACGGCTCCCGATAAGAATATCTACTGCTCTCAACGAATACCAAGCATGCATGGAGCGCATTGTTGAAGATTTACCTTTCGCGATTGTTTACCTGGATGGCATGCTAGTGTTCTCGGAGAATGAAGAGTACCATCTTGAGCATCTTTGCGTTGTGTTTGAGCGTTTCCGCCAGTTCGACATCACGCTCAACGCAAAGATGCGCCATATCCTTCGTGAAGAAGCCGATTACTTAGGGTTCACGCTGACTCGACACTGAATCCAGCCCCGAAAGAAGAAGATGAAAGCCATCCAGCTACTGCAGAGCTCCGCACGAAGAAAGAACCGCGCCGCTTTTAAGGAATGATTTCCTACTACCATGGAAGGTACCAAACAAGTCCGAACAAAGAATGATAGATCACTCACAGAACGTTTTGAGGGTCTTCGTACCTAGTCCCAATCACTCAGTGTGAAATCCCAATAAAGTGTAAATCGGCCATCGTATTCCAAAACTCCCAATGTAGTAAAAATCACTTATGATTTGACGCAAGTTCGACGGCTCGGTGGAGATCAAGGTCAGCAACCGGGTGGTGAACAGCAGGGTGATCCGCATATTCGCGGCACGCAACCTGTCCGAGATCCCGTGGGCCAACGTGGTGCCAGCGCTTACCGTACGCATGAGAGTTGGCGACGCGTTCACGATGACAGAGAAGGTCCACGCCCGCTTCAAGGGCGGCTGCAAGAGGCGCATCGAGTTCGGTGCCGCGGAGGTAGACATTTTTTTGTAATCATATACGGAACTGATCGGTTCTTTGAACAGATTGGTAAGTGATCAGATCATGTAACAGGTTCATCATTGGAGGCACCAATCTCTTTATTTAGCGGTCGTGCTAAGAATGTCAACTGTGTTTGGCTAATGACAACCAGCGGACAAAGCCAGTTGAGCCACACGCACACAATCTACAGCGCGACGCTCACCGTGTCTTCCTCCTCGTCGGAGCTTTTTTTTATCGGAGGACTGTTTGACGCCAACCGGCTCGTCATAGTCCGAGTCATCCTAGATATCGACCGAAATGTCGACTGGGCTAGGTAGCTGAATCAGTTCCCGTAGAGGGCAGCGTCCACGTCAGCGCGAAACATCAGCCAGTTGGCGAATATACTCGACTGACAACGTCTTGATGACGCCCACAAACGTCGTCATGATTGGATGCGGCTTAGGAAAGCGGTCATTTAACTCGCGGTTAAAACGTTCTAGGGGTTAAAAGTGCGCCCGCTGAGTTCGTTACTCAACCCGAAGACGTTACTCACACACGCACGCCATACAGCTCGATCCACGCCCGCTCAAAGTAGCACCAAAATCCGCGCCACTTTGCCTTAGAGTTGACAATACCGGCAACAGCGCATCGCTGCCGTATTTCGCGTTTCACCCACTTCGTTCCTTGCTCCATTTGACTACGGTCGATGACTGTCAGAGCGTCGAGGACCGCGCGTCATGCCGATGCTGCACGCTTCTTCTGGGATTGCAAAAATCGGTTCAAGACACGGCGGATGGCCTGTTTTAGATGAAAAAAAAAACAGCCAAATAGAATAGCATTGCGAAATTGCGTTTGGCTGGCGTCAATCAGGGCAACCTCAAAGTCGCAAATAACCTCTGCTGGCCCGACCGGCTGGTAGGTGGATTGCAGCACAAATTGCATCATGCCCCAATACGCGTGGTCTGTGAGCGACGTGCTCAGTACATAGTACACCGGGACGATCCTTCGCGCTCGTCGGCGCTGAGGTTGTTGGCACCGCTACCATGGGGTAGAGCAAGTTGCGTTGTTCTGACGGCTTCGATCAACGCGTCGCATGCCGCAGAGGTGCCACTTCTTGGCACAACTCGAGCGGCTGCGATATCTTCGAGTAGTGCGGCTGAGGCCACCACAGCTAATCTTGGCGATGCAGCTTGAGCAGTGGTAGTGTGTGGCCGCGCCGTCCAGCGGCGCGCCTTCGGCACCAGCGGAGCCACTATGGTCCGCCTGTGGCAATTGGCTGGAGGCTGGTGTCGCCGCTTCTGCTTGCGAGTATATTTTGCAGGATTAACTGCAAGTATAGCAGTGAGTCTGTCGCGCTGTGTCATCCCTACAATACCCGATCTCAAATCTGATCCATGCAAAACACATGTCTGTTCACGTATCTGATCCATTCCGGAGTAACTATCGCGAGGAGCTGATGACGACGGTACACGCCCGACGGCGACGCAGCCGCAATGCACAATCCGAGGGATGGCGATAAGGACTAGCGCGGCGGCCGCGGTGTGCGCCCCCAAGGCGTGGGCAAGGTGCTGCCCGTGCTGAACGACAATATGACGGGCATGACGTTCCGTGTGCCGACGCCCGACGTGTCGGTGGTGTACATGATGCCGTCTAAAGAAGGCTGCGTCCGTGATCGCTGCGCTATTAGTGGTTTGTACAAAGTTTCTAGAATCAGAACAGATAATAACGGATTTTCCATTAGAAGAGCCCTTACTACTAGAAGCCCCCCCCCCCCGCTATTTTTCAAGAACGTTCTAGCAATAAAAGACCGCTACGAATAAAAGACCCGTCTTAGAGCACTAATGAAATTCTGGGTCTACGTGAGCATCAAACGAGCTCATGTTGCTCTGATGCTGTGGTGTATTCGATGGATGGAGGTTTTCAGGTGCGGCAGGGGTGAAGGTGCATGATGCCAGGTAAAAAATCCATGCCAATCTGCATGAAGCACAGGGTGGCGTCGACACTGCTAACAACAGTAACCCTCTCACGAATAGTAGACCTCCTGTCTAAGCCGATCAAAATTAGGAGGCTACTACACTGTTCACAGTATTTAGTGTTAATAACACTATATCTCAACGCGCTTTTCGAGGCCACTCACGTGA
>JAIKVH010001234.1:0-10139 GCA_024679275.1 Phytophthora niederhauseri
TGTCAAGTCATTTCTTTCTCTGCAACATATCACGCTCGTCCCTCCTTGGCCACGCCCGCCGCATTCGCTTACGCGGAAGCCTTGGACTTGTAAGCCGAGCCGTCCGCGAACTTGTCGACCCACTCCTGGTTCTTGAGCGGGGCACCAGGCCACGCCTTCTGGAAGTGGTCCTCCGGCTTGAAGCTGGACGGGTCCTCGATACGCTCGACAAGCTTGTGCTTGAACTTGCGGATCAGACCCTGCACGGGCCAAGCAGCGGCATCACCCAGAGCGCAAATGGTGTGGCCCTCAATCTGGCGCGAGATCTCCTCGAGCATGGGGATCTCCTCGAGCTCGGCGTCACCCGTCTCCATGCGGGTCAGCACCTTCTCCATCCATCCCGTACCCTCACGGCACGGCGTGCACTGGCCGCAACTCTCGTGCGTGTAGAAGTGCGAGTACCGGCGGATGGCGCCCACCATGTCGACGCTCTTGTCGAAAATGGTGACGGCGGCCGTACCCAGACCGGAGCCACCGCGCTGCTTCAGGTCGTCGTAGTCCATCATGATGTCCTGGCACAGCTCCTCGTCCAGCACGGGCACGGAAGAACCACCAGGGATACACGCCTGCAGGTTGTCCCATCCGCCGCGGACGCCACCGCAGTGACGCTCAATCAGGTCGCGGAGAGGAATGCTCATCTCCTCCTCCACCGTGCACGGGTTGTTGACGTGTCCGGAGATGCAGAAGAGCTTGGTACCGCTGTTGTTCTTGCGTCCGAGGCTGGCGAACCACGAGCCACCACGACGCAGGATCGTGGGGGACACGGCCACGGTCTCCACGTTCGTCACCGTCGTGGGGCAGCCGTACAGGCCCGTGTTGGCCGGGAAAGGCGGTTTGAGGCGCGGCTTTCCCTGGCGGCCCTCGAGACTCTCGAGCAGGCCGGTCTCCTCACCGCAAATGTAGGCGCCGGCGCCACGGTGCAGGTACACGTCGAAGTCGTAGCCCGAGCCGCAGGCGTTGCGGCCGAGGAAGCCGCGCTGGTAGGCCTCGTGGATGGCCTCCTGCAGGATCAGCGCCTCGTTGAAGAACTCGCCGCGGATGTAGATGTAGGCGGCGCGGGCGCGCATGGCGAAACCAGCAAGCAGACAGCCCTCCACGAGCTTGTGCGGGTCCTTGCGCATGATCTCGCGGTCCTTGCACGTGCCAGGCTCACTCTCATCGGCGTTCACGACCAGGAAGGACGGGCGGCCGTCCGTCTGCTTGGGCATGAAGGACCACTTGAGGCCCGACGGGAAGCCGGCGCCACCGCGGCCGCGCAGTCCCGAGTCCTTGATCTCCTGCACGATCCAGTCCGGGCCCATGCACAGCAGGTCCTTGGTGCGGTACCAGTCTCCGCGGCGCAGCGCGCCGTCCACGCGCCACGTGTCCTCGCCGTACACGTTGGTGAAGATGCGGTCCTCGTCCTTGAGGCCGCCGTACACGCGCGTCATGGCCGCCGCGGGTTCCGCCGCCTGCAGTTCCCCAAGGTATTGATGAATTGCGAGCGTTTAGTAGGAGGTTCTTTCACAATTTATAGCGCAGCGCAATGGAGGTGTTATATGCAACGGAGCAGTGTACGTACGGCATTGGCCACAGCGGCGCTAGTGCGGAATCCGCGCGCTGTATCACACAAAGCAAAGGGAATACAGTGAGTAAGAGAGTGTCGAGTATGTTCGGAGGGAGCTGCGGCGGGCTGCCGACCTTGGGCAAGCGACTTTTGAGCCACGCGCACCACACAAAGCAAAGGGAATACAGTGCGTAAGAGAGTGTAGAGTATGTTCGGAGGGAGCTGCGGCGGGCTGCCGACCTTGGGCAAGCGACTTTTGAGCCACGCGAGCGACGCTCTTCATGGCTTCCTGCTCGTGACTCGGCTGCGACCTGAAGCAAACTCACGCTGGCCGCACAAGCGACGTCTTGGACCCCCAGAACGTTTTCTCCCTTTTCGTTGTGGGCCGTACAAATCAAATCCGATTTGACGGGATTGTGTGGACCACGTCGTTGATAGGAGTTTTAGTGTGCGTGCACATAAAGGCAACTTCAACTTTGGTTGGAGTGATGGTCGCCTGAGTGATGGTCGCCTGCATCGCCACTTTTTGGAAGCCACCACTGCAAGCCGCGAGAGACCCGCTGAAGCTGCCAGGTCCCACGGCGAAACTCCCTTCGGCGAGGTCGGGAGCCCAGAATATATAGGTCGGGAGCCCTGTGATGTGGCGATGGAAGGCTCGATGGAAGGCTCGATTTAGAGGTGGCTCTCTCACTGTAGGCCGTTGCGGTGAGCACCTTCCCACTCCGTAATTCTGGCGAGCATCGGCCGATCGCAAGCTTCGACAACCGCTCCACATTCCAATCTGCGCTCTCGTAGCTAGGCACCAACCGGTTTATAAGGCGAGGTCCAATCTGCAACGATGAAGTCTGCCGCGGTCCTGTCGGCGGTGCTGCTGGTCGCTGGCGTCTCCGCTGATAGCAAGTCCACCACGTTCCCCGGACGCTGCGTGACCACCAAGGACTGCGCCACGTACGGCTCCAACTACGCGTGCGTGTCCGTGGACACGAACGTCGCTGGTCTCGAGCAGCTGAGCATGTGCATCCCTGGCAGCCAAGTGTGCAGCGGCAGCATCGCCGGACTCTGCCCGACGTTCACGTCCTGGCCGTCCAAGTATCGCGTCATCCAGCCCGTGTGCGCCTTCGTGGAGGTCGAGAACTGCGACGAGCAGTACAACGTGACGGTGCTGAGCTCCGCTGGTAGCAATGGCACGGTAGACGACGAGGCGGACATCAGTGTGAGTGCCGCCAATGGCACGGGCACGGTGCAGTGCTACCAGCGCAACTTCACCGTCAACGACGAGTATGTGGTCGTGAACGGCATCTACCAGTGCCTGGACAAGGCCAAGTACGTATCTACCAACGGAGGACACATCCAGAACATCACCGACACGGTGGTGGAGCAGTGCGGCTGGAATTCAACGACTCAGACGCTCTGCAGCGGCCAGGGAACGTGCTCTCCTCTCGTGGACTTCGCCCAGGACTACGAGTGCAAGTGCAACGCCGGCTACAACTCGTCCGACAACTGCTACGCCGTGGCTTCCAACGAATGCAGCAGCGTCTCGCAGTGCGGGACGCAGGGGACGTGCGAGTTTGATG
Source organism: Phytophthora niederhauseri (assembly GCA_024679275.1). Classification (NCBI taxonomy): domain Eukaryota; phylum Oomycota; class Peronosporomycetes; order Peronosporales; family Peronosporaceae; genus Phytophthora; species Phytophthora niederhauseri. The sequence continues at coordinate 3,160 of JAIKVH010001234.1, forward strand.
AGGGCACCACCAGTGGCGAGTGCTCGTGCAGCGAGGGTGCCACGGGCGACCAATGCCTGCTGTGTGACGCCAATGCCACGACGGTTTGCAATGGCCAGGGCACGTGTGGCACGGACGGCGTGTGCACGTGCAACAAGGGCTACAACGGAACCTTTTGCGGCGATTCCACGGGCGAGAAGACCTCGTCGTCAAAGACGTCAGGAGCGGCGACTATGAAGATGGGAATCAGCGCGATTGTTGCCGCGTTGCTTCTGGCCGTCTTCGCGTAGACTACATAAGTCTCAATGCATTGAATGAACTGCTTTATCCGATCACTCACTACACGTATTTGTACCCCAGGCGCGGGGGTGGCTCGATAGCATTAAGCACGGTGCCGTGTATTGACACCACGCGTCTCTACTAACTAACTACCACACAGCTACCCCGTTGCCTCGAAGTGTACCCCAGGCGCGGAGGTGGCTCGATAGCATTAAGCACGGCGCCGTGTATTGACACCACGCGTCTCTACTAACTAACTACCACACAGCTACCCCGTTGCCTCGAAGCAGTAGTTGGCAGCCGCCTGGACGTCACCCTTCTTCTTCTGCAACGCCTCAACCGCGAGCTCGCGCGAGAAGCCCATGTCGAGCAGCTGCTGAACGCGTTTCGACTTGCGGAAGCGAATCACAAGCGGGCGCGTCTGAGCCTTGATCATCTTCAGAGCGCGATCCACCTGATAGTGCTGCAGCGGATGCCCGTTGGCTTGCAGGATAGTGTCGAACAGACCGATCTGGCCGCACTTCTCGGCGCCAAACATGCCGCCCTTGGCTCCGCGCGGGAAGCTCGTCACACACAGTTCGTTGTCTATCTTCTCTAAGTACATACCAAGCAGTAGTGCCTCGCCGAAACGCACGTCGTATTCGTCTTCGCCTAGCGGTGCGTTCATCGAGATGGTACGAGGACACATGGCGATAGCCGCAGACACCGGCGTGATGTTCTGCGTGATCGAGTCACGGAGGCTCAACTCCTCCATTTCGAAGTCGGGGTTGGTCTCCAAATCTGTTACTGAGTGTACACCACGGCCACTGGAAAGCGCTGTCTCCTCATCGACGCTGTGCAGTTCCTCATCACCTTGCCGCCGGAGAGATGGCCGTTCAATGTCGGGAGACTCCTCCTTGATGGTCGGAGGCATCATTTCACCTTGCTGAGAGCCCACGGACAAACTCTTCGGCCGCTCAACATTGAGAGAACCATCGTTTACGAAGATACCCACAGACGAATCCTTTCGCTGGTCAGGGAGCTCGTAGAACAGCAGGACCGGCTGGAATCGGCCCTTGAGGCACTCTGCAACAACGTTACTCCAGGATCCCATCTCCAACACACGCGAATCATCAAAGAGCAGCCACATCTTGTGCGCCGTGCTGTAGAATAGAGCCACGTAGTGACGCCCATAGTAGCACACGAAGCCGCGAAGACGGTATGTCGTGCGAAGACCTCCATTCTTGAAACGAATGACCGGTCCTGCGGCATCAAAGCACTTGGCCAGGTCCAAACGGTCGTCAATGTTGTTCAGCACACCCTGCACCTGCTCCTTCGTGGCAGATTGAGTGGCCCACAGGATCGAGACTGCAAACACCATAGGAAATCGATGGATGACCCGTTCCTTGTTGAGCTTGCCACTGCAGCCCTTCTGCTCACATTTGGATGCGATGTCGGTTTCTTGAGAGGTAAGCCGCCGGAACATTTGCTCGGTGGATTCGTACTTGCATGCATACAAGTCACTCGCATACGTGGAGTACACGAGGTTTGAATAAAGGTCCCAAGGCGAGTTGTGATTGCAGGACCCGCACACGTATCTGTCGTAGATCTGGTGCGAGAAGACCAAGTGCGGGATGCTGTTGTCGTCGAAGACCGCCTGGGGCTTCTCCTCGTACGTGTCGGTGCTGACGACTCGAACCAGCGACTTGACCATCATCGTCGTCTTGTGGGTCTCCTCAATCTCTGTGGCTTCCGTCTGCTGGTGCATGAGGTTCAGCAATGCGAGAAGCGTCTCTTCAGCATCGTACATGGCGCCTTCCTGGAAGTTCTTGTCCGCCGAGTACAGCACACTAAGTCCCTTACGGATGGCCCGCGAGTGCAGAACTCCACTGGAAGTGTCATCGTACTCCATCATCATGGACTTCAACGCACGCAGCACGTTGGACTCCACCGTCCGCGACTCGTCCTTCACCTCCACGTGCAGCAAGAAGTGGCGCATGGACGTCAAGTGCCAGAAGCTCTGGATCACGACATTCAAGAAGCAGTTGTTCTCTCCAGAGGCATTCAGCAGTCCTCGATGCACGGAAGCTCCCTTCACCCACAAATTAGACTCCTTCTTAGTAGTTGTGGTAGGGGTGCCACTAAAGAGCGTAGCGGCATCAGACGGCGAGTCCGAGCTCTGGTCGCTGCCCCCGAGCGACGCCAGCGACGTCTGCGGCGGCCAGTCCTCCTCAGTCCGAGCTCTGGTCGCTGCCCCCGAGCGACGCCAGCGACGTCTGCGGCGGCCAGTCCTCCTCTTCGTGACTCGTCAGCACCCTCAAGTGGTGGATCCAGTCACTGGCCGCCGTGGCAGTAGGTCCATCGATCTCCAGCACCTTGTCGGCGTGGTCGTCCAGCTGCTTGACGCTCACGAGGAAGGCGAAGCGCCGGCCGTCCCAGATTGTCGGCGTGGTCGTCCAGCTGCTTGACGCTCACGAGGAAGGCGAAGCGCCGGCCGTCCCAGGGCGCCACGCCCAGCACCTTGTAGCTGCGCAGCGGCTTGACCAGCCCGGACTGCAGGTCGCCCGTGCTGGGCTGGAACTTGAACGTGCTGAGCTGCAGCGTGTCGCGCGTGAGGATGCAGTAGCGCATGTGTCTCGGGCGCACGTTCACCATGCTGCGCGTCTTGAGGTTGAGCCAGCCGCGGTGCACCACCTCCCCGAAGGCGGACTTGAGGGGGCCGTTCTCGCTCGACAGCGGCGTGGGCTCCAGCGCCGTGGGCTGCATGAGCGACAGCTTCATGGTCGGGAAGGCGACCATCACACAGACGCACACATGCAACGAACGAACAGTGGAGTGAGTAAGCGGAAGAACGGGAGGGAGGGTGGGGGTGCGAAGGCCGAGCTTAATAAGCCGTTGCAGCCGTAGGTAACCTACCGTTTCCGGGGGAGAGGACGAGAGGGGCTCGGGTGGACTTGGGCCAGCTCGCTCGCCTTAGCCGTCGCGTCGTTAGACGTTGAGTTTAGATGCGGGAAAGCACTATGGTCCGCCTCGATTCTTTGGGAGCTTAGCGGGCTCTGATTGGTGGATTTATTTTTAGCGCCTTGAATCTGATGACGTTGCAGACGAAAAGTATCGCAGCTACTTCAACTGAACGACGGCAACAGGATCACTTGCCCTACTCGGCATGACTATTAGTGCAACATGTTCGCCGGACTCGTCTTTTTTGCTTGGTGAGGACTCTGGTTCGAGTGGGCGAAGCGTGTGCATCGGTTGGTATCCGATGAGTGACGGCAGGTTGCAGTGGCACCTTGGTGCAACGCGGACACGAAGAGCTCCGCAATGTATTATCCCCTATGGCAGCCCGAGGGCCAGCGCGCTACGGTAGTCGCACAGCAAAAAACGACGACGCTCGCAGTGGCTCAGTTGGCGTCCGAATCGTTGTCGTCCGAGTCTTCGTCTTCGTCTTGAGAAGACGAGGTTGTGGCTACGTTGCCACGGTTGCGAGAGCTACGACGCAGTCCGGGGCGGTCGTCGGCGAGTTCGTGCGGCTGTTTAACAAAATGTGAACTCTTAGAACAACACAGTCCAGAGTGAAGCAGGAGCAAGACGGGACCACGTACCGATTGCCGTCTCCGCTTGCTACTTCGGGTAGACCTTGTTGGCGACTTCCGCTTCCTGGCCTCACTGTTTCGAGTCGAGCGTCGCGGCTGGTCCTCTTCATCCTCCTCCTCGTCGTCATCATCTCCATCTGTCTCGCTATCAGCGTCACCGTCGCTTTTTGCCTCGAAAGCCTCCTCTTCGTCGCCGCTCTTGTCCGAATCAGAGACGATTTCCTCCTCTTCTTCCTCCTCCTCAACATCAATATTCGCGTAATTTACTTGTCGCCGGTTGCGCAGAGAGCGCCTGCCGATACCTTCGGACGAGTCCAGCACGCCGCTGGTAGCAAGTTGGAATTTCCAACGCTCGTTGCGTCTCCGCTTCGCCTGCTGGCGGGTTAGCTTTTTCAAAGCACCACGAGACAAAGCTTGCCACAATTGTAGATCCGCCGAATCAGTGGATAGTGACAATTCCTGCACCAGCGATTCGGCCGACTCGAGGTCGTTGCAGACCGTCTCCCAGTCCGTACCGCCAACCTTCGCGCACCGACACACCCACACTGCTGCGTTGGGCACAGTCGCAGCATCCTCCAGGATGAAGTAGGAGCGACCCCCGACATCTGTGCCAATAGGCTCATTCCTCTGTTAAGACAGCAACAATTGTCAGCGCACAAACAAGAGAGAAAACGATAGCAATACTACGTAAAATCCCAGCTTACCATAGATTCTGCTTCTTCGTCGTCAATTTGCTCAACAAGCGCATCATTGCGATCAAATTGAATTTCACACAGAAACTTCAATATTGCCACTCGCTCCGCCACTGAGAGGTCAAAGTAGAACTCTTCGCGCTTCTCAGCCTCGCTGCTGCTAGCCGGAAACTTCGTGTCTTCTGCCATAGCTGGCGGGTACTCTGCTTCGCGGAGGAAGCGCAGCAGGTGAACGTACCAAGGGTATTTTCTACACAAATGGGGGGGAAGATACGTATTAGTGCCAGTAACGTAGCAACCACGTGCAATGGCTCAGTTACGTACTTGGACATCGCAACGTTGATGTTCGCCAGCAGTCGGGTGTGAAGTTCCTCGCACAAGCCGTCCTCCTTCGGCTCCAGCAAAGTGTTCGCCAAGCTCTACAAACCGCCAAATATTAGATACACCCGCGAAATCACCACAGCGTCAAGCAACACAACCAAGCACCTCACCTCCAGGGTCGTCACAACATTCGAGAGTTTCAGTCCGAGACGGCGGAAGCGTTGCAAGAACAAGAACACGGCCGCAAAGTCGCAGTCCGTGTGCAACTTGTGCAGCCTCTGCGTATCGTCCAGCGGCGTGCACTTGGGGAACGTCACGCCCTCAGGCGCGGCCACGCCCACGAGGCTGCTGATGTCTTCCCACGCCGTCTCGTCGTAGATGAACTGGCAGCGGCGGCAGTTCCAGTCCCCGTCGGGCAGGTCGCCCTTCAGTCCGTAGCACTTCTTGTGCACCGTCATGGAGCACGTGGCGCAGCGCAGCTCGCAGCGCGTGGCCTCCTCCGTCTTGACCTGCTCGCACACGCGGCACTCGTCCGTGATGTGGATGTAGCGCTGCACGAAGTTCCTGGACGCGCCCACCGTCTTCGTCGTCTTCTTCTTGGCCACAGGAGGCTTGTCACCAGCATTGTCTTTGTCGGCTGCAGTGGCGGCGCTAGTGGTGGCGTCCGATTCCTTGGGCTTCTCGCTGGGCTTCGCCTTGTCCTTGGCGGCAGTTGGCGCGGGCTTGAACCATCGGTCCAAAGTGTTGGACGGCGGCTTGGGCTTGGTCTTGGGCTTGGCTTTGGCCTTGGACTTGGCGTCACCTTTAGCTGCAGGCTTGGCAGGCTTGGTGGGCTTGCTCGTGGGCGCGTCGGTGGCCTCGGGCGGCGACGCACTCGCCTCTTGCTCAGGTTGCAGCGCCATCTTTTTGCAATTTTGGCGCCAAAGTGGTGCTCTACTCGCTAGATGAGGTGGCACACATCACAAATGAAAATGGTGTGGCGCACACGGGGCTCGTTTCGAGCTATGAAGCCCCACCCAGTCAGTCAGCGAGACGCGGAGGGAGTGGAGGCCACCGCCCGCCGTGAGTGCGACGTGGAGCCCGCAGAGCGTTAGTAGCCAAGAAGCCTCCAGACCCAAGAGCCAAGAACCTCTCTCGCATCCCCTAACAGCCCGCTTCTCGCCCGCAAAGAGCCGCCGCCAGCCATGGAAGACGCCAAGAACCTGCACCGCCGCCTGCTCAAGTTCACGCGCGGCGACGTGACGGACCAGGGCGAGGCCCTGGAGGTGCTGCGCGCCCTGGAGAAGACCACGGTCACGTACGCCATCCTCAAGGAGACCAAGATGGGCCACACGGTCGGCAAGCTGCGCAAGCACGAGAACGAGAAGATCGCGAGCCTGGCGCGGCTGCTGGTCAAGTCGTGGAAGAACATGGCGCTGTCCCCCAAGGCCTCGTCCTCCACCCCCAGCAGCAGCAGCAGCAGCAAGCCCCAGGCCAAGAAGGAGGCGTCCCCCAAGCCCAGCAGCTCCCCCGGCTCCAACGGACTCAAGACGGCGCCCAAGCCCCCGGCTGCGCGCGTCAGCTCCACGCCATTCATCCCTGCGGGGCTGGACAAGGTGCGCGCTACGGTGCGCACGAAGCTCAAAGAGATCCTGGAAGCCTCGGAGGGCGGAGATCCAGGACAGGTGGCTGCGGCTGTTGAGGTGGCCATGGCCCGGACCTACCACATGGGCGCCCCTGGCGACCAGAAGAAGGAGTACATGGCCAAGTACCGCCAGTTGTCGTTCAACCTGAAGAAGAACGGCGAGCTGCGCCAGAACCTGCTGGACGACAGCGTCAGCGGCGACCAGTTGGTCAAGATGACGGCGGAGGAGCTCGCCACGGAGGAGAAGCGCGCGCAGATCGAGAAGCTGCGCGACGATGCGTTCCAAGAGGCGCGGTTGGACTGGGCCGAGGCCAACCACGACAAGATCCAGAAGCAGACGGGTACCGAAGGCACCAAGGGCCTGTTCACCTGCGGACGCTGCAAGTCGTCCAAGACCAGTAACACACAGAAGCAGACGCGCAGTGCCGATGAACCGATGACGGTGTTTGTCATGTGCCATAACTGCGGCAACCGATGGAAATGCTAGTGTAGCGAATCTCGACCATGCCGCAC
>JAIKVH010001236.1:0-10134 GCA_024679275.1 Phytophthora niederhauseri
ACAAAGATACACCCAATTCCCGGATACATTTTTGTCAACTGGACCAAAATTAGTCACCGCAAGGCTCAACTCCGACCGTGTCTCGTGCACTCACAATCGCAAAAGCCAGGAAACGGAAACCAAGCCACCGACTGAGCTGCGCACGAACGGATCCATTCGTGTCCGCCCCGCGAGGATTCACGGCGCAGGCGAGCGACAGTACAATACGCGGCGCTGCTCTTCGCTCTTCGTGTCCACGCCACGACGCCTTTAACGCTTTCCAGCCGGCAGTTTGCATCTTGGCGCGTGTTGCGCACGTCCAGCACCGGTTATCGTCACTCCGAGTCGTTGCAAATGCCGCTTTACCGTCGCGGCCCGGGCTTCGGCCTGTATGGGGCCGGCCCCGCAGCGCTGGAAGGCGGCGGCTGGACGCGCCCGTACGGGCCGCCGGACGACTCGGCGCGCTCGCTGGAGCTGCAGCTGGACCTGCGCCTCTTCTCCGCCTACTTCGTGGTGGCCGAGCCGCTGGCCACGTTCGTGGGCTACCGCATCGCCCAGCACTGTCTGCGCGGCTGCCGCGTGTCGTTCCTGTCGCCGTCGCAGCGCATGTGGATCGGCTTCTTCTACTGCTGGCTCAAGATCAGACTGGTAGGGCTGGCGTCGCTGTGGACGGGGCCCTTAGGATTGAAGTGCTGACGATATTCGTGTCTCTGCTGTGTGTGTGGCTGTTGCAGATCGACTACGCGTTCCACGGCACCGCCTACTACACGCTGTCGCTGCTCATCATGGTCGTGTACTTCGTGTACGCGCTGCTGGCCTTCGGGTTCCACTTCGGCCCGCTGCAGTTCCTCTTCTTCGACTACATGCCTCGCAGCAAGATGACGCAGAGCCTGATCTACAAGATGGCGCTGCTGTGCAAGGAGGTTTCGGCCCGCGTCGAGTTCTACGTGCTGCAGCAGCTCATCTGCCGCCCGCCCCTGGAAACGCGCGACAGGAACGCCATGACGTCGTCGGCCATTGCCACGCACCCATTGGCGCCCCAAGACGCTGCGTCCTCGTGCTCAACCAAGACAGTTGGTTTCTCCCGGGTCACGTCTTTTTTCGGACGTGAGGTGGACGTCAACATCGAGCTCTGGAACAGCTCCATGTGCCAGCAGTGGGCCATGGCACTGAGTAGCTCAGCTCGCTCAAACGCTGTGCGGATTCGAAACAAGTTCGTGGATGCTGCGGCTATTGCGGACTGCGTGTTCGAGTGCCGCTTCATGTTCGTCATGCAGCACGACGGCCTGTTGCTCGGGTTCTTCATGACGACTCCGACAGCAACACTGATGTCCAAGTTCAGGGACGGACAGGCCGTGGCCTTTGAGCTGCTGCAGCGGTTTAACTGCAGCTCCCGATCGGCATTGGCCACCACGCAGCCGATGTTCTTGTACGCGGAGAGTCCGAGGTTGGTGGGTAGAGCGACGCCAGCTCAGAAGATTGCCGTGTATCGACTGTTGCTGCAACTCAACAGCGCGCATGGCCACACGGCTGATGTGCCTCTCCGCTCTCTGCGTGGCAAGAACTTCGTGGACGCCGGAGTCGGCCAAGTGGTGAAGAAGAAGGCTCGCAACTCGGGCTCGTTCAGTGGCCTGGATGGATACTAATTGCCCGCGGAAGCATGCAGGGCCTCGCCGTCATGCTCGCCCTTATTTATATAGATTTATCGCTGCGCTCTATAATATGAAAGCACGCTCGCTACCTCGATCTTCATGGTCTTTATGCACACTAGCAGCTCTGCAGCTCTGCAGCTGCTGCGTATCCGATTCCGATTAGCAGAACTGTGGCGGAGGTGGCACGGTCGGCACCATACCCAGCGTGAACTCAGCTTGCTGGAATTGCTCGGCATTCCATGCATCGTCGCGAGCATCAGGCGGCGGGCCACTGATTGCCGGTGCGGGAGGTGGGGGCGGCGGTGCCGTCGTGGTCGCAGCTGAAGGTGCTCCAAACGCTGAACCAGACGATGAACTACTCGAGGCCGGCTTCCCAAATCCACCAAACGCATTGCCTGTGCTCGTAGATGTCGCTGGAGCTCCAAAGGGACTGCTGGACGGCGCAGCAGGTGCTCCAAACGGAGACGGTGCGGTAGTGTTAGACGCAGCAGGTGCTCCAAACGGAGACGGTGCGGTAGTGTTAGACGCAGCAGGGGCTCCGAACGGGACTGGACGGCGCAGCAGGTGCTCCAAACGGAGACGGTGCGGTAGTGTTAGACGCAGCAGGGGCTCCGAACGGGTTAGCGGCTCCGGTCGTACTGCCAGACGACGTCCCAAAGCCCGACGAAGATCCGCCGAAAGCTGTGCTGGCGTTGTTCGCTGATGTCGTCCCGAAAGGATTGGAGGTGCCTGCTGCTGCTGCTGTCCCTGACGAGCCACCGAAGGCAGTACTTGAAGTTGCCCCAAACGGCGAGGACGCAGGAGCTGCTGCTGATGCACCGCCACCAAACGGCGAGGATGAAGGTGCCGCTGCAGCACCGCCAAAAGGAGAAGCTGTCGGTTTGACTCCGCCGCCAAAGCCTGAAAAGCCTGATCCAGAGTTGCCACCCCCAAATGTCGTGCTTGAAGTCGATGCTCCACCTCCAAACGCTGACGTCGTAGTAGAAGCACCTCCACCGAATGGAGACGAAGACGGCGTCGAAGTCGAAGCCGCTCCTCCAAAAGCTGTCGTCGACGAAGCTCCAAAAGGACTAGCGGCAGGCGCTGCCGGTTTCCCAAACGGCGACGACGCAGGAGCGGCAGCTCCTCCTCCAAACGGGTTAGCGGCCGCACCACCGCCACCACCAAACGCCGAGGCTAATCCTCCTCCCAACGCTGACGGCGCTCCAAATGCCGTCGTCGGTCCACCTCCTCCGAACGGGTTCGACGCTGCAGCTGCGCCAAACGGACTCGCAGCAGATGTCGCTGGTTTCCCAAAGGGCGAAGACGCAGGCACAGCAGCACCACCTCCAAACGGGTTGGCAGCAGTCGAGGAAGCGCCACCAAACGGCGACGCAGCAGGTGTACTGGCCGCTCCGAAGGGACTGGCGGCAGCACCTCCGCCGAATGGGTTGGCCGCACCGCCCTGGCCGCCGAAACCTGAGCTCCCGGGCAGCGGCTCTCCGTTGAAGAGCTTCTGGGCCGACTGGTGGTTCTCAAGCAGCGAGACCACCCGCTGTCGCTGCGTCTGCTGCTCCGCTGCCAGCGCCTGCAGCTTCTGCGTGGACTGCAGGCAGTTGCCCGACGTCTTGAGCTCTTGATACGCCTCCCATCGAGCCTCCTCGGTACTCACGTCGCCTGCCACGACACTCGGCAGCTGCAGAACGTGAAAGTTACACGTTAGTTTACACTTTAGTTTACCTAGGTGTGCAACAGCGCAGAACTCGGCCCACGTACGCCTTTAGCGACCGCGAAGCCCGACAGCGGCCACATGGGCGGGTTCTTGAGCTCCTCGATAGCCAGCGCCCGCCCGGACTCCGTCATAGCCACGCCCTGAGTGCCCGAAGACGAGCTGTTCCCATTGCCGCCGAATGCGTTCGAGTTCCCGAACGGAGACTGGGACTGCGCCTGAGACCCGAAGCCGCCACTGTTGCCGTTGCTCCCATTGTTGCGGGTCCCTCCGCCGAACGCGTCGTGCGAGAAGCGGCAGTTGTTGCCGTTGCGGCAATTGCCCTGCAGGAAGAACTTGCACGGCTTGACGTAGCCACCGGGCCGGCCCATGACGCACGCTGTTCCCTTCCAATTGTGGCAGAGTTTACTCTTGACTTGCTGAATATATGCTTCATTTTGTCCAAATTATGTGTTGCTGCCCAAAAATGGACAATTGTGTCCCACAATTGTATCCTTTTTGGCCAAAGTCTCATCATGGTGCAGACGAAGGAGGTGGCGATCGGGGGCTTGCTGCTGCTGGCGTCGGTGGCGACGACGTGCGTGTTCGAGTCGTCTCTAGTGCGCAGCGTCAAGAGCTTCGAAGAGGGCCGATCCGTCGCGATTTCTCTCTCCAAGCCGGAGGTTTCGGCGACAAATGAGGGCCAACTGGTCCACTTCTCGGGCCTGATCACCACCACGCCCAGTTCCCAATTGAATAAGCGCGACTCTGATGCTCTACAGCTGCGGCAGAGCCCATTCGTGCTGGACCCGACGTTTGGCGTCGCTGTGAAGGGCGTGAGGCTCCACCGACACGTTGAGATGCTGCAGTGGGTGGAGACGTCGCACACGTCCACGAGCAGCACGCCCGAGGACGAAGATCGGCGGTTTGACGACGACCGGGAGCGGATCTACATGTACGACTTGCGGTGGAGAGAGGAGGTAATCGACAGTATGGAGTTCAACGATCCGAGTTACGGGAACCCGCCGGCTGACGCGTGGAAGCACCGGTCTCTCGTGGTGAAGGCGAAGGATCTTGTCGTGGGCGAGTTTTCGTTGCCCGATGAGTTGGTGGATCAAATTCAACGTAGAGATGCGGTGCACTTGGATGCTGCCAGTCGTCGGGTGATGGCGAACGTGCTGGATCAGAGGCAAGGCGAAGCGTGGGCAGACAAAAGCGCACTTGCCAATGTGAGCGTGGATGAAGACTTTTTATACTTGATGCCGGAGATGCGAGACCCTGTTTTGGGGGATCAGCGGGTGCACTTTGAGGTGACGCCCAATTACCCGGTGACAGTGTGCGCGAGGCAGCGAGGGAACGAGCTGGTGCCGTTTAAGACAACTGCGGGTGACTCGCTGCACCTGTTGGAGGACGGGATCATGAGTGCGGGTGAGCTCTTTGACAAGAAGACGCAGGCGGAGGTACGTCAAGGAAGAGGGGCTACTGCCGACTGACAAGAATTCACCCGAGCTAACTCGAACTGTTGTGCAGGTGCGCAAGAACCGCTTCTTCCGACTGTTTGCAGGTGTCCTGGGCTTTATGGGCTTCCTGGTGCTACGTAGACCACTTCTCGAGCGCTTTGGGCCGTTGCTAGCTGGGATTCAGCAGCACTTGCTTGCGAGCAGCATGAGCGCTGCGCTCACGTTCTCGGTCGTGGGGGCGTTTTGGATTTTGTACAGGTACGGCACGACCCATTGTCAGACAGCGTATCATTGTGGTGTCTAACTTCTAGCACTCGTTGTTGTTTGCAGACCGCTGTGGGCATTCGCGCTGTGGTTCGGTGGCTGGGCGCCTCCGCTCGGCCTCTTCCTTTTCTCCCGCGCCAAGCGATCGTTGTTGTTTGCAGACCACTGTGGGCACTCGCGCTGTGGTTCGGTGGCTGGGCGCCTCCGCTCGGCCTCTTCCTTTTCTCCCGCGCCAAGCGCCAGCTCAAGAGTCAATAGGCAACGTCTAGAGTGAAATGCGCTCAGTTCTACTCCTTAATTTTGTCAATGTACAACAACAACGAAGGGCAACACGTTGAAGTGGGCTTGGGCCAAGTTAAGCCATGTGTTGTCCAGATGGTACATAGTACCAGTACGTATATTCAACCAATCAGGTCGCGCGGATGGCCGACTCCAGTCGTTTCCTGAGCTGTTGGCTGGAATTCGCTCTGATCCGCATCACTTCGGCTTCCTCGGCATCTACCGGCGCATAGCTCAGTACAGCCCAGCTCAGCTCAGACTCAAGCTCACAGCCAGCAACCATGGAGGTGGACTCGATGGCCGGACAGGACATGGTGATCAACGCGCAGGCGATCGCGCAGCAGGCGCAGGACGAGGCGGACGCGATGATGGACACGGAGGACAGCGGCGTGGTGCGCCCCAACTTCCCGGCGCTCAGCGCGCAGCAGCAGTCCGGCGGCAAGAACGACTTCCGCCGCGTGCGCGTGCCGGCGCACCGCTACACGCCGCTGAAGAACGACTGGCCCAACATCATGAAGCCCATCGTGGAGCACCTCAAGCTGCAGATCCGCATGAACACAAAGACGCGCTGCATCGAGCTCAAGAACTCGCCGCACACGACGGACGCCGGCGCGCTGCAGAAGGCCGCCGACTTCGTGCAGGCCTACATGATGGGCTTCGAGGTGCAGGACGCCGTGGCGCTGCTGCGTCTCGAGGACCTGTTCATCGACACGTTCGAGGTGAACGACGTCAAGATGCTCAAGGGCGACCACCTGAGCCGCGCCATCGGCCGCGTGGCCGGCCAGGACGGCAAGACCAAGTACGCCGTGGAGAACGCCACGCGCACGCGCATCGTGCTGGCCGACCAGAAGATCCACATCCTCGGCTCGTTCGCCAACATCAAGCTCGCGCGGGACGCCATTTGCTCGCTCATCATGGGCGCGCCGCCCGGCAAGGTGTACAACAAGATGCGCAATGTAGCTAGTAGAATGAACGAACGATTTTAAACGCACCAGCACCAGTACCACCAGACGTCGGGTCCGGAGCCATTGAGTTGCAAGTTTTGCTGCATCGAGCTGGGATGGAAGGAACCACAGGGGAAACATCCGAGTCCCCACTTAAATATATTCATTTTGGTTGTGTCTTTTGTCGTCCTAGCTGTATCCGTGCGTTGGTCCTGTGATGCTGTGTCGATGGAAGGAACCACAGGGGAAACATCCGAGTCCCCACTTAAATATTTCATTTTGGTTGTGTCTTTTGTCGTCCTAGCTGTATCCGTGCGTTGGTCCTGTGATGCTGTGTCTCTAGAGAGAGAGAGGGCACAGCAAACAGCAGCAGAGGTCGATTGCTACGCGTCGAGCGTCGTGCCTTGTGTCTATACCGGCAGCAACTCGACTGCGTTCTGGTTACGCCCTGGTGGCATCTGTCCGTCGAGCGGAGTCGACGGCGACTGCACCAAGCGGCCCTTGAAAGGCGCTTGCTGTCGGTCGACCTGCCAGACTACGCCGACCGATACCGCCGTTTGCCGCCCTGGTTGGCGTCCAAAATTCGATGCAGCTCCCCCGTGATCGGCTCGATGTTCTTGTCGGCTTCGAAGCAGTCGAACAGCTCCAAGTCCACCCCCGGCATCTCGCTGTAGAAGGCCAGAATCTGCCCACAAATAAAAGCCCCGGTCAATAACACAGCCCCAACAGCAACAGCAACAGCAATTTCCCCCGCCTTGCAGACGCACCATGTGCGCCGACCCGTAGCACGAAAACATGCCCTGCGCGCCCCGAACGTGCACCACCTGCGGGTCAATCTGGTTCAGCGTCGCCGCTGCATCAATCAACAGTCCCAGCACCTCGTCAGAACGCAGCCTCCATCCACGACATCCAAGCCGCACTCTGCCTACCGAACTGCAGCGCGGCGTCCTTGAGGTTGATGATGGTGCGCGTGAACTCGTCCGTGTTGACCTCCGTGGTCTCCGACTGCGCGCTGCACCCATTCCATTCCATTCCATTCCATGCGTTCGTTAGTGGTTAAGTCGCCATCAATGCCAGCCAGGGTCCCTTGACTTGACGCACATCATGTCTCCGCTGTCGCCATCCAACAGACAGACGTAGCTCGTGCCCGGGTACACGGCCTTGATGCGCTCGAACTGCTCCTGGAAGAGCATGCGTCTCTGCAGGTCGCCGCGTCGTCGCGACAGGCAGCGACACCAGAGACTCATGCGGCGGCGGCGGCTTCTCCGCCCAGCGGTGCGGCGGAGCGGAGCGGAGTGCGCGGAGGAGAGGAGAGTCGCCCGCCCCACGTCCGTCACGCAGCACTCGACTCGCCCTCCTTCCTCGTCTGCGGGGAAAATGTATGGTTTCGCCGTTATGTCGTGGCATCGAAGGATGGGCTTCTGCACCGCTCTTTGCGGGACGCAGAAATTTTCACGCCCCTCGTCTGGTGCTTTTGGCGACCATGCTGCGGTCCGGAAAGAGTGGGCGGTCGTGACACACGCCATAGTGAGTTGAAGTTCATTTTCGTCTGAAACCGAGAGCTCTCATCAAGTCTACTGATCTATCTCCCTCCACGCACACGCACTATCGGGGCCGTCTTCACTGGGCGGCGGCCCCCCAGTCGGGGCACTCGCGGGGCAGCACAAACAGCTCTTGGCGCTCGTCCGGGTTGGTGAACGGCAGGTTGTACGTCAACGACACGATCTCGAGGCGGGGCAACCGCAGGTACCCTGCACGCGTGGGAAGATAGATAGGCAGCAAACTGTTAGTTTTTCTGGAATAAATGACGTCGAGTTGCAGTGCAACGCAGTGAATCAGCAGCACAGCTCATGTAGTTAGTTACCTGTCTTCGTTGGCACCAAGCCCAGTCGGAACACCTGCTCGTCGAAAGGGAGCAAGTCCTCCGTGGCGTTCGTGCGGCCGGAGATGTAGAACGCGCCCTCTGCGTCCACGGGCTTCACGCGCAGGCTGTGGAACACGGCCTCGTTGTTCCTTACGCGAACGTCCATGTGGACCACCACACCCTCGACGCCGAACGGCGGCGTCTCCACACTGAACGTGAGCGGGGCGTCCACAAATGAGACCATCGGGATCTCCAGCCACGTGCTCACCACATCGTTCCGCTCGCCTCCGGGGGCACTCGCAATCGTCGACGACTCGCGACTCCAGACAACCTTTACCCGACCAAGCGTGATGAAGGTAGAAGCCACCTTCGGCACTAACCGCAGACAGAAACACCGCGAGTCGCCGTCGTTGAACGTTGCGCAGATATCTTCCGCGGGGTCGTTGGAGTCCGAAGATACCGGGCCGAACCCCGAGATGGCCAGACCTTCCACCATGTTCGTCTCCCGGGGCTCGAACTCTAGCGCCAACACCTTCAGAGGCTCTCCGGATGTGCAAGTGACGCTGCCCTGGAAATTTACCGTGTTGCCCACGCAGCCATAAGAGCCCTTCGGCATCTGGGCGGCACCGGGTACACCTCCTCCGCTGAGGAAGTCGTGGATGAGGCCACCTTGAATCGCGAACGGGTCGTGACATACCAACTCGAAGCGTTCGTCAAAGCCCACAGCCACGCCAGCCTTAGTTGTGTACGCGACTGATACGACTAGTGTAACAGGAGTCGCTCTCGTCGATCGAACAATGACACGGAGAGTTTCTTCGGTTTCCGGGTCCTTGTTGGGCAGCGAAATGAGGTCTCGAGGTTGTAGATTTGTATCCAGCGCCACTGGTGTCAGCTCTCCAGCCTGCTCTGTGAAGAAGAATGCATCCCCAGGCGCTTGTGATGCCGGCGGAGGCTCGCAAACAACCTGGAATGTGACGTTCTCCAGCGTGTCCTCGTTGGCTGACAACTGGAACGCGAGCTCGCGGAAGTCTCCTGTCAGGAGCGGCTCACGGGACACCATAGTCAAAGTGGCCTTTGCACGTGGCTGCATAATCATTAGCGATGAGCCCCGAAGGTGAGCGGTGCCATCCTCCTGAATAGGCTCGACTGCGTCAGCGAGACCTGGCCGAGGGCCTTCCACGAGGGAGAACATCGATTTTCTCCTCGAGAAGCTCGGCGAAGCGGATCCGTTGCCCATAGCAGGCACACGTCCGTTCACAAGATACGGCTGCGGTGTTTCTCGTTGCTCCACAGATGCACGCTCAACGAGCAGGCTGAAAATCAAGAACTCGTCCTCTGTTTGTACTCCGTTCGCCTCGACACCATCGGCCTTCACGCCGTTCTCCGAACCTCCAAGGTAGAACCGCACTTCCTGAATAGACAACATCTGCCGGCCATCGAGCACATGCAGCGGAACTCGCAGCTCTTTCATCACCTTATGTGTAAATTCCAACGACGTGAAAAATTTCCCATCGACGCAGGTCAAAGTGCCAGATTCCACATCAGCCTGGTGGTAGATCGCCGTACGATAGCGCTCATCGTTGAACACCAATTCTATCTTCGCTATCACGAGCGGCGACGGAAAATGTGACCGCAATCCCAACTCGAGTGTTACGTCCTCCTTCACGCAGGCAGAAGCGCGATCAAATTGCGCCGTTAGAGCGAACACAGGCCGAGATCGATCGAGTGCCAGTTCATGTCCATTGCCAAGCGCCGAGTTCTCAGTAAACGGTGCTCCCAGTGCAGACGGGTTTCTCCATGCAGTAAGAAAAGAGTCCTGGATACGGCCACGTTCCTTCGGGGATACAAATTCCTCCACGACAGGCGACAACAACTGCAGCGAGTAGTCCAGGTAGGCCGCAGTATCTCCCTGGCGGAAGGTGCAAATAAGTAGCTGTTTCAGAATCTGAGCGGTTTGTGCCCAGCAGTTCTCAATTGCAAAAGTAGCTTTCGCTTTCTGTAGCTC
>JAIKVH010001238.1:0-10129 GCA_024679275.1 Phytophthora niederhauseri
GCCAAGGACCTGCAGGAGCAACTGGCGGAGGTCACGAGGGAGAACGCCAAGCTGCGCGCCCAGTGCGACCAGTTCAACGACAAGCTGAGCAAGCGCGAGCAGGAGATCAGCCGACTGTCCAAGCTCTCGGTGCAGGTGGTGAGCGACCAGGACGCGTCGGCGAGGAAGCTGCAGGACCTGGAGGAGCGGTACCAGACGCGGTCCATGATGGACGCGGCGGACCTGCAGGTGGAGCAGCTCAGCACCCAAGTGGACATCCTGAACGACCAGGTGGCCAAGTACGAGAGTCGGCTCAAGGAGGCGACGGAGCAGATCCGGCGCAACGGGGGCCTCGCGGAGAAGCTGCAGTACGTTCACTGGCTGTGTCTGATGATGTAGTCTTGGAGGAAAATACTGAATTGTATGAGTTCTCTGCAGGCAAGCTGAGCTGGACCGTGAACACTTTGTCAAGGAGTTGAGCGTGCTGCAGGCGAAATACCACGTGCTGGAGGAAGAGCACGCGCGTTGCAGCGGCGAGCCGGCTAATCCTCCGCTTCCTCGCAGCCCGGGGCGTGCTGTCAACTCACCAGACGCAGAAGGTAAGGAGGAGGAGGGGGAAGAGCAGAACGCTGGCGAGGCGTCACTGAAGGAACAGGTGCAGACGCTGACGACCCACAAGGACCGCCTTGAAGACGCCCTCCGCGCGATGCACTACGACAAGATTTCGTACACGAACGCGCTCTCGAACGCCAACTCGCACAACCGCGTGCTGACCAGTGATTTAGCTCGTGCAGAGGCGAAGGTGAAGGAACTGGGCGTGGAGAAGGCGAAGCTCGAGCAATTGCTGGCAGACGCGCGTGCTTCGCTTGATGCGAATTCACGTGAGCTTGATGTGCTACGTGAAACTCTCAAGCAAAGCGAAGACCACCACGGCTTGGACAAGGAGAAGAATGCCTCACTGCATCGTGAACTGCGGTCGATGGACAAGTTGCTGTCCCAGCGTGACGAAGAATGCCGCTCGTTGAATCATGCACTAATTGTCCAGAAGGGCGAGGTGGAGCGCCTGACTGCCAAGATCGATAGGCTGGAGGCTGCGGCTAATGGAGCCGAAGACGAGGATGCAGCGCAGGACGGGAGAAAGGCAGTGTTCGCACAGGAAATGAAGTGGCTGGAGGAAGAGCGGCACGATCTTCGGCGTGAGAAGGAAGAGCTGATGCTTCAGGTCATGACTCTCGAAGAGGATCTGCAGAGGGCGAACGCATCTCTTCAGGAGGCCCAACATGAAAAGGAGAAGCTCCTGGAGAAGGTCGACGTCGCGACTAAAATGCAAGCGAATGCTGAAGGTATGCTGGAGACGAAGAAGCGCGAGTGTGCAGACATTCAGCGACACCTTGTAGAGGCTAAGGACAGGGTTCGCGAGCTAAAAGACAAGCAAAGCCAAGCGCAGGTGCTGCTGAGTCGTGCTGAGGAGACGGAGAATGAGAAGCTGGTCGTGCAGAACGAAGCCCTGGCGCTTAAGCGGCACATGGAAGAACTCCGTGACCAGAACGCCAGTTTGAAGAACCGTGTCGAGAACGATGATCTGTACAGCAAGCGGCTATCGGACCAAATCCAAAAGCTGCAAGCTGAGGCTGCTGTTACGAGCAAGAAGTGCGCCACGCTCGAGAAGGAGAAGGAGGAGCTGCAGGGCAACTACGATAGCGCGATGGTGGAGCTACGCAACGCCCGACAGACCTGGAATCACTATCAAAACGAGTTTGAAAAGTTGTCGAAGGAGGTGCAAGCGCAGCAGCATTCTCTTTCGTCTGGGCAAAACGCGCTCCAGTCAAGTCAGAGCTCGGTGAGTGAGCTGAGAAACCAAGTCCGACAGCTGCAGAGCGAGCTGAAATTGAAGCAGAACAACTCGCACCAGTTGGAGACGCGGCTGGAGCAAGAGAAGACGAGTCACAAGACTGTCCAGACGCAGCTAGTCTTGCTTCAGGACGAACTCTTGCAGGTGAAGGAGACGAACCGCGCTCGAGAAATCGCTTTGAAGCAGCTACGCGCTGAGATTCAGACCAAGGACCGAGCCCTGACCGAGAAAACGGAGGCGGTCGAGAACTTCAAGCTGCTGATCGAGCAAATGGAGTCTTCTCGTGACCAAATGGTGTTCCAAACGAAGCAGAGGCAGCAGCAGATCCAGCGCCACCAACAAGAAATGGACGATCTCAACACGAAGGTCAGCTCCCTGGAAAGCGAGATATCGGCGAAGAACAACGAAATATCCTCGCTGAAAAAATTGACGCGGGCGTTGGACAGCGAGAAGGACGCAGTGAACGATCAGCTGGACGCTCTTACTGAGAAGTATCATGAGCTTGAAAAGCAGAGCAACGAGCTTCGCAAGGCCGTGCAGGACAAAAAGTCGGACGCCACGGGACTCCAGGAGCAGATGGGGAACCTGGTGAACAAGCTGAACGAGGCAGAAGACAAGCTCAGCAAGATGCAAGCCCATTGCTCGCAACTGGAGAGCGAAGTGGACCGCCTCGAGCATCTGAAGGGGATGCACACTGCCGAGCTGGCAGCTCTAGCTCAGGACTTGGAGAACATGACGATCGAGAACCAGGCGATCAGCGAAGAGTGCGCCCGACTGCAGCATGCCGAGCTGTCTCATTCCCAGTCGACCAAGAATATGAAGCAGACCACGCGAGAAGTCGAGCGCGAGAGAGCTGTCTCATTCCCAGTCGACCAAGAATATGAAGCAGACCACGCGAGAAGTCGAGCGCGAGAGGGACACGCTTCAGATTGAGCTGGAGGACCTGCGCCACACGTACCGGTCGCTGATCCAGGAACACGAAGGCATGCAGAAGGCGCGGGCTGAAATCTCGTCGCTGCAGGAAGAGCTGGCTGTTGTGAACGAGTCTCTGAGGAAGCAAGTGGCCTCGCTGGACAATCAGGTGCAGACGTTGCGGGAGAAGAACGCGACTTCGGCGACTGAAGCAGCGACGTACCGTGACCAAGTCAGCTTTCTGACGGAGAAGCTGCAAGCGAGCGAGGAAAAGCAGGACGATCTCCAGACACGAATGCACCAGCTCACGGAGGAGCTAGAGGCCCAGAAGCAAGTGTCCACCGAGATATCTGCTCAGCGGTACGGGGCTCAGGCCGAGAACGCTGCCGTTTCTCAGCGGATCGTGCATCTGGAAGCGAAGTTGAGCAACTGCAAGTACGAAATCAAGTCGCTGCAGGACAAGCTGCGCGCGGAGCAATCTCAGCGCCGCAGTCTGGAGGAGGTTGCATCGACGCTTCGCCAGAAGATAGCAACAAACGACCACCTCATCTCCCGCCTTGAAGAGCAGCGAGATGCGATGGCGCAAGAGATTAGCAACAAACGACCACCTCATCTCCCGCCTTGAAGAGCAGCGAGATGCGATGGCGCAAGAGATTCAAGCGTCTCATCAGCGGCAGGTGCCGGTTTCCACTCCGGTGATGAACATGTCGGAGCTCAACCACACCCCGCCGTCTGCTAGTCAATCGTCGCGCGCGTCCGAACAGAGACGCTCTCATCAAACTCGCGCTGAGCACTCGCTCCCCCCACCGTCTCCGTCTCGTTCCTCGCCATCCGATGCAGCACACAGCACCCCCGACTCTGGGGGCAAGGCATCCAGCGCGTCTTCGTACCTCCCTCTCCACGCGTTGGAAGAGGCCCAGATGAAATGCCAAGAGCTGGAAGACCGACTGGCGCAGCAGGACAACACGATCAAGGTATGTACAAATGCTTCACCGTTCAAGGGCTGCAAGAAGAACTAACGTTTTCATTCCTTGTGACTTGATGCCACAGCAACTGGAGCGCTCTCGAAGTAAGTTCAAGCGGTTCGCGGCCAAGTATGAGCGTGAAATCGAGCAGGTAAGCAGCCGCCTTCACGCGTGTATAATGTTGCGGTCTGAATGTCGTCTCACCATCTCTTCTTGCTACCACTGAACAGCGTGACCGAAGGATTGAGGAGCTACAGGGCAGCTCTCATGCATCATCTTTCGTGTCCCCCGACTCGCGACTATTCCGGGCTGGACGATCGCATTCTTCATCTTCCTCATCTTCATCCTCTAGTCGCTCAAGGAGGCACCCAGTTGACACCAGTGCCTCCGCTTCATCTCAATAGAAAGCGCATTCTGACCGTGACCAGTGTTTGAGGACAACGAACGCTGAAAGTGGACTCCAAATTAAGCGTTCGTGACGGACCAGACCGGGGTAGCATTGACTAACCTATTTTTCGCTGTTGCTTGAGGTCTTGCAGGTGGACTGAATCTCATTTCGACTTCATGGTGCCTCGCGTTGATACCCTCCCAAGCCGCGCGAGCGGAACCGGTGAACCGCCCCTTCCCGCACCATCAGGGTGCGAACTGCAGAGTGTCAAGAAGAACCAGATCGCCCCCGCTGGGCCCACGAGATCGTTGAGCAGCCAGGCCAAGTTGCTTTCATCATCCAATCTACACACGTGGGTCAGCTTTTGGGACGCATTCGGTGCCTTCGGGCCCGTGCTCGTGGCCGTTGTCCTGCTGTCGATTGTGTGGACGACGTTGCTGATCGTGCTGACCCTCTCGCCCAATGCGACGGCCAACTACCTCATGGACACAGCCGAGCTCGACAATGGACAGTTCTGGCTGATCGTGGACCCGGAATACTACTTGAAAGTGCTCAGCGTGATCGCCCTCGTAGTGGTTGATGTCTGCTACCTTTTTATCTTGTTCAAGCTGGTTTCCTGGAGGGAACGAAATCCGGAGGCAACATCCACTGGAAAAGGTATATCGTGTTCATGGGCTTGCGTTACTGCGGCGCGTGCTATCTACCATCGTGCCAAAACCTCATGGGGAGAGATCGCTGGAATTCGTGGGAAGTATCGCAAGTACTGGGTAAGCAAGCGTGGTATTTGCTGCTCATAGCAAACGATGCGTCTATCGCTCACAAGTAACTATGCAACAGAACTTGGTCCAGAAGGTATCGGACCTCACGATGCAGAGCATTGTACTTTATCAGCTGCTCGAAGACGGGTTCTCCGTGGTGCTGGTGATGGGGTACGCTGTGTTTGTAAGCGCGAACGCGTTGTCCATAGCTGCCACGATCGTTCTGGGCAACCAGTCCGCACTGACTGAAATCCTCATCGACTCGATGTACGATCAAGCCTTTACCATGCTGTCTAACTAACTTGTACTGACGGGTCTTGGCTCAGTTTCGATATGATAGCTGCAGTCCTGTACCCTATCCTGGTGCTAGTCTCCAGCGTCAGTAGCTTTGACTTTGACCGCCAACTCTTCAGCGTGTTCACTGAAGTTCTCCCCCCTGGGAGCTTCGAAAGCAACGCTCGGTTGTTCGCTGACCCAGCGGAGCGGGCTCTCTTCCTCACCAGCCTGGACTCGCTCAGAATCTTGTCGCTATCGGACCTCGTGTTGCGCCTCAGCATGAACTTGTCGTTTTGTCTGCGCTTCGTTACTGTCATTAACCTGATGGTGGGGGCAACAAGTGAGGAGATAACAAGGCGTTCGAGACGAGAAAGCTTGGCCAAAATGTTCCAGCAGCAGCTCCGTGTGCCTAGGATCACCGCGGCGATTTTCGTGGCGTTCGCTGCGGCTGCCGTTGCCTACCCACAAAAGGCTATAGCAAACTCCACAGCAGCGTGCGCTCCATATCCAGAGTGCGTCGTGTATGCTTACGAGTGGGGAGTCGACGATTTATGCCCCTGCATCACACTCGTGGATGTTTATCGCACACCACGGACTTTTGAAGAGTGGACGGCACCCGTGGATGTTTCTGCGAAGGTCGAGACCTTGTCGCGTGCCGGAATGCTGCAACATTTACAGCTGATCAATCGCGCGTTGCCACACTGGCCGGAGGAGCTGCGGAAATGCAAGAAGCTTCAGTACATGTAAGTTGATCCGACCCCCTTTCTAAATTATGTTTTAGCGGAAATGCAAGAAGCTTCAGTACATGTAAGTTGATCCGACCCCCTTTCTAAATTATGTTTTGACTAACATTGAGCCCTGTATTTCCAGATCTTTGATGTATACGGAGACTGAGGCTCTTCCCGACTGGGCCGAGGAATTTTCGCGTCTACAATTTCTGTACGTTCCGTAGATGCACGAGCCCCCCCCATTAGGCTAACCAAGCGTTCATGCTTCTAGGCATATCGAAGGCAAGCAGCTAAGCGGAAATGCAAGAAGCTTCAGTACATGTAAGTTGATCCGACCCCCTTTCTAAATTATGTTTTTACTAACATTGAGCCCTGTATTTCCAGATCTTTGATGTATACGGAAACTGAGACTCTTCCAGACTGGGCCGAGGAATTTTCGCGTCTACAATTTCTGTACGTCCCGTAGGTGCGCGAGTCCTCCCATTAGGCTAATCAAGCGTTCATGCTTCTAGGCATATCGAAGGCAAGCAGCTACGGCCAAGCTTGACATACCTGCCGGACGGTTTATTCAGCGATATGCCGTTCCTGCAGATGATTCACCTTGGCGTACACCCGAAGCTCCTAAGTGTCCCGCCTCTTCTTGGTGTTCCGAATCTTCAGACCCTGACGCTCGCGGGCCTCTACCTTGTACCGGAAATCCCATCGTTGGACCAAGTGCCGAAGCTCCAATGGCTGACGTTGGCTCTCATGGAATCGCTTCAAGTCATCCCGGACTTGGCCCCGCTGAAGCACCTCCTGGGCTTCGTGATTTTCAGCATCTGTCCAGCTTGTTGCAACGGCTTCCTCGGTGCCTGCGATACGAGCGACTGGTTTTGCGCTGGGAACCAAGAACTCGGCGTCTCTGCTTCATCTTGTCTTGGAATCGATGCCCCCCGAGCTACTGCGGAATCTCGAGCGGTTTTCCAGCACTTTGCGGT
The DNA here is from genome assembly GCA_024679275.1 of Phytophthora niederhauseri. Lineage (NCBI taxonomy): Eukaryota > Oomycota > Peronosporomycetes > Peronosporales > Peronosporaceae > Phytophthora > Phytophthora niederhauseri. Next base: position 6,836 of record JAIKVH010001238.1, read on the forward strand.
CAGCATGTGCATCCGCACGGGCTTCGACATCGCGCGAGTTGTCGATCTGCTCTCGAAGCCTCAGATCGACGTTTGTGGCGGGGGCCCCTTCCGACGCTGCGAGTACCCGCCCAACAGTGGCGCGATCGGCATCTGCATGAACAATCGCCTCCAAGTGTTGGCGTGCGTGGTAAACGATGACTACGTGCGACTGCGGAAAGTTGAAATTGAGAGGAGTTTGGGTCCGCCCTGCGATGCCGTCGAAGAGGCATGGCTTGGGTGCACTCGTCATTGAGCTGAAATACTTCCGGTGTTGACAAGACCCCCACCAAGTTGGTTGCATAAGATGAAACGGAGGGCCATTTTAGGTCAAGTTTACGCGGTTTGCGCAGTGCAGTTTTGGCAAACCGTATTTTTGGCTGGTTGATTTGGAGGCGAAATCGGCCGAAAACCTTATACGCTCCTAAGTTAGTCGCACTCGTCGAGGACATCGGTGGCACTTACGAAGGATGACGCGGGCGACGAAGGATGAAGCCGACGATCTCACCCCGGACGAATGTGACCCCCGTCGGACCTTGTACATCCGACACGTCGTGCAGACGGAGTTCACACATTCGACGTTCGCTTGATGGGTCTGCCGAGTGGTTGAAGGCTCTTCGGGCCCCCGGTCCCAGTGACGTCGTGCCGCTGGAGCGACTGTCGAACCCAATGTCGGCGTCGTTCCGACCTAGAAAGGGCCCAAACACTCCGACAGCCCATCGCCTCTCGTTCTGGCAGGCGTTTGGGCTGCTCGGAGTCCCGATGCTACTCTTCCTTCTCATCTCGATACTGTGGACTGCGTGGCTGATCATTATGACCCTAGCGCCGAATGAGACTGCGAACTATCTCATGAACACGGGCGACTACGACGACGGGCAGTTCTGGCTGCTGCTGGATCAAGATATTGGCACCAAGCTTGTCCGAATTTTCGGGTTGTCCGTTGTTGAGGTGGGGTACTTCCACATTTTGGTGAAAATGCTGGTCTGGCGGACCATTCCAACCCCTTTTGTCGCTAGGGGCGGTGGGATTCGGAAGGCCAGCGTTGAAGACAAGAAGAGCATGGTCGCAGTTCGGCGGGAAAGCACTACGATGTCTGGCTTTTGGGGAGAACTGACGGGAATCAATGGGTCTTATCGCAAGTTTTGGGTAAGTCGTTGATATTATTATAACTAGATTGTATCTGTTCTAACGTGGTATGCTTCGTTTGAGGCAGAATTTAGTGCACAAGGTGGCGGACCTGACGACTCAAGTCGTTTTGCTGAGTAACTACCTTGAAAAGGGTTTCCCAGACGTGTTGGTGTACGGTTGGACCGCGTTCATCAGCTGCAACAGCTTATCCTGCGTCCACAACATTTTATTCGACAAACACTCAGCGTTGGCCGAAATCCTCGTGGATTCGATGTACGTACGTTTTCGTCTTCCTACAGCTTTGTGCCTTTCCGTTAATGTCAACAAATTATGTGTGGAACAGCTTCGACCTCATTGCCACCATTGTGTATCCGATTCTGGTGCTTATTTACTGCTACTACAACTTTCAGTTCGACCACGACGTGTTCCGCACATACGTCCAAGTGCTACCCGCTGGAAGCTTTGAAATTATCGCTCGACTGTTCGCTGACCCGGCGGAAGTCGAACTTTTCCGTGTAAATTTCAACTCGCTTCGAGACCAAACACCGCTGCTTCTTGTGATTCACCTACTCATGAACTGGTCATTCTGGCACCGGTTCAAGGCGGTCGTCGAGGTGCTGGTACGGACGAATCGACGGCTGGTTTACCCCAGAAGACACACAAAGTTCCACCCTCGACAGCAAAACAGGGTGCCAAAGCCGTTCGCACTGTTCTTCATGATAATTGGTGTTCTGCTGGTACCGTACGTCCATCTTGCAATCCAGGCTTCAAGGGCAGCGTGCAGCCCGTACGCGGAGTGCTTGGTCTACGCCTACCGCTTCCCGTGGACGCCTGCGAACAAAGAAGTTTGTCCTTGCCGAACGTTGATAGACATCGACCGGGCGCCGAACACGCTCGACGAGTGGGTCAACCCGGTGGATGTCACGGACGAGGTGAAAACGCTAGCTGCTTCTGGGGATCTCAAAGTGCATCAACCCGGTGGATGTCACGGACGAGGTGAAAACGCTAGCTGCTTCTGGGGATCTCAAAGTGCTTCGGCTGATAAACCGGCAGTTGATGGAGCTGCCGACCGAACTGAAAAACTGCCAGCTAGAACACCTGTAAGTTCGTCGTCGGTAAAGTCAGATTGGGCTCACTAACCATACTTTGTTGAATTTGTAGATCGCTGATCTACACGTCCACCAACAAATTTCCCGACTGGACCAGCACGTGGAAGTCCCTCGAGTTCCTGTATGAACTATGACAATGTTTCACTGTAATGTGCTTTCAAGTCTAATGCTATTCCCTGATACTGTGCGCATCTAATAGGCACGTGGAAGGCAAGCAGGGTAGCGACAACTTGGTATACCTTCCCACTAACCTCTTCAGTGCGATGCCGCATCTCGTATTCCTCCACTTGGCATTGCACAAGTCACTCACCGAGCTCCCAGCACTTGATGGAACCCCGAAGCTTCAGACAATCGAGTTAGCTCACTTATTTGGACTGACCCGACTTCCCGACCTCGACAAGACTCTGGACCTGAGAGGGATCGTCATCGCGTACCTCCCACTGCTCCAGACACTACCGGACCTTCTTCACCTCAAGCATCTCATCAGTCTCACGGTCTTCCGTCCAAGCTTCCTCTGCTGCAATGGGTACCTCGGACAGTGCGACTTGACGCACCCATTCTGTGCTGCAGACAGCTCACACAACCTTCCAGCTGCTACCTGCCTGCCTGATAATAAACGACAGGCAAGTCCTGCGATGGTCAACCTGCTAGATCGATTTGGCTCGGCAGTTTGCTACAAAACTCCCGAAAATCTGCTCGAGTTTGCAGATATACCGACAAAGGAATCCGTGGACATGTGCGGGGGCGTGCCCTATCGACGGTGCGAGATCGTCGACCCTACGAGGAACGAGACGCTGGAAGGCATGTGCTACAACCTCAGGATGCAGGTGTTATCCTGCAATCCGGACCCCAACAACATGGCCGTGCGTCGACTGCAGATCAAATTGAACGTTGGCGCACCTTGCGACGTCGTGGAAGAAGCATGGCTGGGATGTGGCAATAGCGCCAACAACTGAATGAAAATCCTACGAGAAACATTTCGACTCGCATGAGTTTTCAACTGGTTTCCGGCAAATGGGATGTTTTCCGCGAAGTGTTC
>JAIKVH010001240.1:0-10123 GCA_024679275.1 Phytophthora niederhauseri
GGCTGTTGAAATCCGGCAAGTGCAATACTGGTGGGTTGCATAGTCGGCGCTTCAGCTCCTTGAAATTCTTCAGCTGCTCGTCGCTGAGATGAATCTTGGCGTTCCGCTTGTTCTTCTTCTTCAAATGCGCAAACATGGAGGCTGTCAGAGATGCGTAATTTGGACAGAATCACTGGATATCACGACTTTACGCTGCTGCTCCAGCGACTGTCGCCACTGCTGCCGGTACATCACTAGATTTGGATCCTTCACATCGATCCGGTGTTCGATGTCACGCTTCTCTGGTAAACCTTCGGGTAGTTCTGGACGAAACACGTTGTCTTTATACTCCGTGAGAAGATTGAAAGCTGGATTCTCTCGGAAGGTGTCCCAGTCTGTTTCCAGACAGAGTTGTGCTTTCGCGCTCCCAACGTTGTCGGGTTGATCTCGACGTTGTAGTGAACGTGCAACTTGCTTGATCGTCTCGTTCGACAGCACCAACATGAAGTCAGGCTCGTCGGTCGTCTAGGTCTTGATTCTCAGCAACTTCCGCAACTTCTTGCGCGTGATGTATTTGGTTTGTACACCACTCTCGTCGACAACTCCCATCGTGAACATCTTCTCCACGGCGTTGTCTTTACCCCTGGTACTGTTGCTTACGCCAGCCCCTACCACAGACTCTCGCGCTCAGACGTCGCAACGTCATCGACTCCAGCTGAACCCTTGCCAGCTTGCGCGTCATCATGTCGTCCGCGGACAACACTTGGGGATTTTTTTCTGCACTGGCTTCAACCGTGAGCTTCGCATCCGTTTCCAGCGCGGCACCTCGATAGGAATCGGGTCTTTTCGTTCTCGATCTGGTACAGCCATTCGCGTACGTCTTCCCCACGCTTGCCGGTGAACTTGGGCAGATTTGTGGGCACTCATGTGCGCTCTGCCATCGCTTGATTCAGCCGGTCGATCTCGACTCGTAGCTGGTACGGGCTCCTTGTAGTCAGGTTGCTGGGACCAACAAGTACTACCAGTTTAACAGGAAGAAGCGCTGTCTTTAGGGGAGGGCGTGCGAAACGAAGAGTGCCACCCCCGCAGTTCAGGCGGATGGAAGCTTCGCGAAGCCTCCACAGCCGCCCTACATCTGCATATCTATTTTAACTTTACTTGGTTTTACTATACCTATGGTGAGTCGTACCTATACCGACCTCCTATTGGCTTACCTTTCTACCAATCAGAAACACCAGCCCCTTACGGGCCCGGGTTGTATTTCTGTCGATCCGCAGCCTGTGATTGGCCAAATGCATGGTATTGACTCAATACATTGCATCTGCAATGCAGGCGCACGAGCGATGACCGCGGTTAATAAGACAAGTAGCTAACACGAAGGGGTTCTACCACAAATATTAGTCGCCCCACAATCAAATGGATAGTGCTAGATAGTATCAATCTAGACACCCCTGCGTTCTCATTTGTTTTTGCGGTAGCCGTGGCAGCCATCCCCGCCCTTTACAGGGGATGACTTTCCGCTGTCATCACTCCACTTTAGCAGGCACGGCCGGCAACATGCATGAGCTCTATGCGTGCCTAAAAGCAGCCATCTATTGATACTTACTACAATGTACGATGGTTCACCTTTCGAAACGCATCGTTCGCCATCTTTTTCCACAGGTCTATATCCCCCGTCAAACTCGATCTTCTAGAAGTTAGGGTTGAAGATTCACTGCGGTACGCTGTACCTATGTCCAATCCTCCAATCGGACGCGTCCGTCGTCGCCTTCAACAGCGAAACGCGGCGGCCGACCAGAGGAACAGCTTCGTCCACACACGACCGCCACTAGGTAGCAATACTGTGGTGGTGTCTGTATCTCGCCCCCTTCCAGCCCTCAACGTCCATGCGCCTGCCCAGCGGGTCGCAGCTGAGTCGCTGGCGGTGGCTGCTGCAGCTCCAAGCCCCAGGGATTCTGGTTCTACATCCGTGGGGGCTGCTCGCCGCTCTACTCCGTTCTCCCAGTCGCCTGCTGGACGGTGTCACGGCCTCGCACCACCGCTACTTGGACCGCGCGGCCGCCGCAGTCACGCAGAACCCGGTATGTCACGGCCTCGCACCACCGCTACTTGGACCGCGCGGCCGCCGCAGTCACGCAGAACCCGGTACTGTTCCCGAACGGCTTCTTCTCCGACGGGTGGGGGGACCTCAACACCCCGAAACGGATTCGCGAGCTGCTGCAGAGCCGACGCATGAGCGACGTCGTGGCGCTGAAGGAGGGGGAACCCAATTGGGGCAAGGTCAGGGAGCTGTCGGTGGCGAAGGTCGCGCTGAGAGAAGGCAGGTTCCAGAGCACGTTGGGCAACGCACAGCAGCTGCTGCCCGAGCAGAGTCTGGGTGCGTTCTGCGAGCTCGTGACGCCGCTGGACTGGGAACGGGAGGACGGCGGAGTGCCCCATGGGGGGCAGGATAGACCTCTTGTGGGTAAGTGGAAGCGAGATTGAAGACAGAAAGAAGAGAGAGAGAGAGAGTAACCGACTGTGCGCGTGTGACGCAGTGCTGCTGCCGGGAACGGGAGAGCACGGATTCTTGCACCGAAGGACGTCGATTGCGATTCCACTCGCCAAGAGGGGTGTTGCTACTCTGGTAAGTGGGGTTGAAGGCATAGAGATGTGCTATCGGAGTGCCTTTGAGTCCTTGACGATCGTTTGTTGTGATTTTGCTGTCGTTGTAGATTCTGGAAGGGCCGTTTTACGGGAAGCGTAAACCGCCTCAGCAGAAGGGGTCCAAGCTGCGAAGGTAGAATGCTGCTTCTTAAGACTTGAGGTAGCTGACTAGCTTCTTAACCTTGTTGCTGGTCATGTTGTTTCTGTAGAGTGAGCGATCTGCCGATCCTGGGACAAGCTACCATCGAGGAGGCCAAGTCATTGTTGGAGAAGAGTGAGCGATCTGCCGATCCTGGGACAAGCTACCATCGAGGAGGCCAAGTCATTGTTGGAGCACTTCCGTGACTATCACGGCTACTCCCAACTGGTGATTGCAGGCAGCAGCATGGGCGGACTGCATGCCGCGATGGTCGCTTCAGTTTTCCCTGGAGACGTCGGTGCCACAGCTTGGCTAGCTCCACCCTCAGCCGTGCCAGTATTTGCTGATGGATTGCTGTCAGGATCTTGCAACTGGCGCTCGCTTTACAAACGCCATGAGCTGCAGATGCTGGACAAAATGCTGGCTGGTCAAGCTGTGGCCGAGTCGTACGAAAAGCTGGCCACCGCTGTTGCTGATACCGGAGCTGAGGAATTGGAGACCTGTGATTCAGGGCTGGACCCAGTCCAGGAAGCGAAGAAGCGCATGAGGCTATTCCTCTCGATCACGGACATCGACAACTTCCTGCCTCCTCGCCGTTCAGACGCTGTCGTGTTCGTCTACGGCACAGAAGACGAGTACATTGGCTTCACGGAGCCTCAGTGGGAGGTAAGTTTTGATCTCACCATCAGCTTCTGCTTGTCATAAAGCTAACTTGTCCCCTCCTTTTGTTGCATCTCAGCGCATGCGTGAGCAGTGGAAGCCCGCGCACTTCCGGACGATCAAAACGGGACACGTCAGTGGCATTTTGCTGGAGCAGGAGGCCTATCGCAAGACGATTTTGGAGGTTGTGGGCCTGCTAAAGGAGCGAGGCGCAGCAGCCAAGTCCTCATCCAAATCTGCTGCCGTCGCAGTGTAAAATGCTCGTCAAAGGCGCCAAGTACAACCAAATCGACAGTTTAATATTTGCTCACGCGCAAGGGTGAGTTAGCTGCGACTGAACGCCAGGTCTACAGCTAACGATCGACCGAGCTAGTGTAAACCTTGTAACACAGCGATCGAGGGAGGTCTTTGAGCCTCTTTCATCTTCTTTCACTTGACACGCGCGGGCTTTCTTACATCATCAAATCATTCATGGAGACAGCAAACAATGATGTCCTGGTACGTGCTCATGACAGTGCGCAGCTCTCCGCGCGAAAGGTTCTCTCTCCACATGATCTCTTCAATGTGGTGTTCTCCATGGAAGTAGACGCAGAGCCGCTTGAACAGAGTGAACACCGGGTTGGGCTTGGCAATCTTGGCCAGGTAAGCGCGCTCTTGATCTGTGAACAACAACTGGCTCGCCACACTCATGACCTGCGCCATCGGAACGTTGTTGCCTCCACGTCCATCCGCAGCAGGGTTATCGTCGCCTAGTGGAGCAGTAGGAGGTGATGGCAGTGCCATAGCGGCGGGATTCATCGGTGGAGTCTGTGCTCTAGGCACGCTGCCAGGTGCGCTAGTGTTGGTCGCACTGCTGTTGACTCGCTGTCGACGAAAACTTGATGCCATTAGGGCGGGTGACGAACTTCCTAGAGAGTTGCCCGCTCCATTACCGAGCTCAGCGGCGTAGTCTCCATCGGACGGGATCATAAAATAAATGTAGCGATGGAGCTGTACAATGAAGCGTTGCTGCAATAACCAGATCAGCATGTGGATGTACTCGGTCTTCTTGGCCGTCGACAACGTCTTCATGTATTCGCCAATTCGCCTCGATCCAGAGAACGTAGACAGCACCTCGCCCAGTTCATAGGGTGCGAACTTACGCCGGAACTCCTGAGCCAGTGGTGACGTGATGTGTAGATCTGCCTTGGAATTGACCTGGTAAATGTTGTACAATGTGATTGCGTCCACAATACGCCCAAACCCCCAGTAAACCAGATGAGCAGCTAGTCGGAAGACCTGGTGAATGGGGACCCCAGTCTCCAGTGCCAGGTCCTGGAAGCTCTTGAGCGGATTCACCGCCTCCACCAGGTCTCGAAGCTGTCGCGCATGATCAGCCGGCAGCTTGTTCAGAATATCCGCCTTGTCCGTAAGCAACAACAATGTGTGGTACGGCCTTAAACTCGCCATCCTCACCGTAACCGCATCCGTCAGCGTCAACGACAGCTTGACCCAGCCATTCAGTACGACGTGGGCAGCCCCCGACTCCTCCAGTCCATGGAACACGCGCTTCAAGTCATTGGCGAGCACGCTCTTGCCCAGCGACACGTCGATCAAAGTCTGCGGGTCCACCTCCACGGTCGACGACCCGTTCTCCCCGTCCTTCCGGTGGTGATGATGGTGCATCAAGCTCGACCCACTGGTCGCCGGTCCTCCCCCTCCAGCATTGCTCGTGATACTGCTCCCACTCGTGGCGCCCGCCGCCACGGCAGCACTGATACTGTTGCCACTGGTCACCCCTGGAATCCCCGAGCTGCTCCCCCCAGCATTGCGCTGCTCACTCTGCGCCAGCTCGTCCCTCAGCTGCAGCAGCTCCCTCACCTCCTTGGACACGAAGCCGACTCGAAGTTCCTCGTGCAACAGGCCGTTGGCCAGCTGCGCCGCGACCGTGTGGAAGGCCTGGGCGCTGCTGCGTCTCCTGGCCAATAGCTCCTCCTCGTCGGCCTGTTGCAATGGCAGTAGCTGCGTATCAATTGTGCCGTCCACGGCTTCAGCGGGTCTCGACACTTGGGGAGGACGGTCTTCAAGAGCAAAGATGATGTTGAACATGGTGGTCTCGTTGCCGGTTGATGCGGTTGTGCCGTTCGAAGCAGATTGCTCTATAACTGTAGGTGGAGTCGAGGAGGACCCGTCGGCGGGCGCAGCAGCCGGCAGCCGACGGGAGACCAGCACCGGGTGGCTCACGAAGCGCAGGTCGTCCACCACGAGCTCGAAGCTGGCGTTGCACAGCGCGTTCTTGGGCCGGAAGAGCTTGGCCAGCAGCGGCGCCGGCAGCGTGTGGAAGCTGGACGCGCTCTCGCATGGGCCGGAAGAGCTTGGCCAGCAGCGGCGCCGGCAGCGTGTGGAAGCTGGACGCGCTCTCGCCGGGGGGCGCCGGGTACCGGAAGGCCAGGTTGCAGCCCTTGCTGATGTCGTCCACGACCAGCGCCACGCCCAGAAGGCGGCAGCCGCCGGCCATCACGCGCACGCCCGAAGCCGTGTTCATTCCAGGCTGGAGGTTTGCGAAGTGACACTGGGATGGATATGGGCTATTAGTTGTGAGGGGTAATACGGTTGGAGAGCACGTTTGTTTTTTGTGCTCTTGTATTGTATAGGCAGGATAAAAGGCAACTTCAAGGTGGAGATGGCTACATTTTCTGGTGGCGGGGCAGTAGACGGAGAGTTAAACGCGTAGTCGACTGCGGCTGTAAGAGAGAGTCGGGCACGATGTTCTGGTCCCGGACGCAATAGGCGAGGCTCTGCGTGCAGAGCGTTTGAAGCATGAGGCGGGTGCTGCTCACGGTCTCGTTGAAGCTGGCGCACTCGCTTTGGAGCAGGACTTCGCCGCCATTGACTAGATGGTGGCGGATTTGACGCAGGATATCGTCTCGGTACGCTGCATTGACCACGACTTCGTCCACGGGCAGGTTCATGAGTTGGAGCTCTCCGCCTGACTCCTCTTGAGGGGAAGCGGCCGCCTCGTTCGTCTCTTCACTCCCCTCCTCATTGGTGCATTCTTGTTGGAGTTCCAGTGTTTCTGGTAGTTGGTGAGGTTGTTTCTTCGGTTTTGCGAGCTCTTCTCGCCACTTTGGCCCTCTTCTCACCTCCAGAAACTTTTCTCGTTGGCGGATCGCCTTCGATGCGTCGCGCGCTTCTTGCTTCCGAGCGCGCGTACGATACGCGTGCTTCACCTGACCGACCGTCTTGGGCAGCTTCTCTTCGATTTGTTGACTGCAGTTGTCGCTGAACAAGTCCGGGGTGCTCCTCCATGTAGCTGTCCGCTGACTTTCGTACTCTAACGCCCCCGGTGGAGTAGCGAACAGTGATCGCATGCTGCCTGCACTTGTGATCCCGTTTAATCCATCGTTTGGTTCGCAGGGAGCTGGATCGGACGGAGGTTGTGTGGCGTGCCAGCCCTTGACCAAGCGCTTCTTCTCATAGCGAGGGAGGTGGTGTAATCGAGTCTCTTCCTCCATGCTGTAGGCTAGTGCCCGTCGGTTATTTATCCGAGATCTAAACCCAAGCTCGATGAAGCGACGTACTGCTCCCAAAGCGCTCAACGACGATACCAAGGCGAGGTCCAAGGCGCCTACGAATGCGAAGAAGTTGACGAAGAAGAAGAACGCGAAGAGCGCGGCGTCGTGTATCTTGGGCGTGAAGAAGAGTCAAGTCGATGCGTTCTCGGAAGGCAGCACGAGGTGGAGCAGTGACGAGGGGAACGCCGTTGACCACGTGGCTGAATGTCAGCGTCTTCGGCAACAACTTGAGAGAGTTCTGATCGATCACCAGAGGCAGGAAGAGGAGATCGTTGCGCTGCGCGCATTGGCAAAGTCCTTGAAGGAAGAGGTGGAAACGATCCAGGAGCGGCAGCAACTGCAGAGCTCTGTGTGCAGTAGTGACAAGGCGTCGGCTGGAAGACACCGACGAATCGGGTCGCGCGAGTTCTTCAAGCTGGATGTCCAGATTGAGAAGCTTGAGGAGGAAAACGCTGAGCTCCACCGTCAGCTCGAGGATTCCCAGGACGAGTTCCAGCGTGCTCGTGCTTACATTGCAGACAAGTTACCAGTGTATAAGCTTGCGGCAGTGAAGGCTAACGCCGAGCTGCGTTGTGTGAAGAGCCAGCTGCAGCAAGAACGAAAGCAGTCCGATCGACTCCAGAGAAGAGCTGCGTTGTGTGAAGAGCCAGCTGCAGCAAGAACGAAAGCAGTCCGATCGACTCCAGAGACAACTTGTAAAGAGTAAGGCGAGGCAAGACGATGTACTGGCTCGAGTAGTACCTGAACGTGGAAACAATCAGGATGATCATGAGGGTGATGAAGAGAGCGAGACTGTCCGACGTGAGCGAGAAGCCTTCTTCCGACAATGCATGCGCCAACAACCTGGTTGTTTTTCGCCTAGGAGTGAACCCAGGACACAGAGCGACGCTGATGATATTAACGCGACGAGAAACACTCAATTAGCGGGTTCCAAGACGGTGGTAAAGACTGACAAGCTGATCCATGAAGACCTGCTGGACCTAGATTTCGATCTTGACGAGATGAATCTATCGCCAACGAAGAGCTCAAAGTCCATTTAGAGATAAAGAAACAGTGTTTTTCAGGCTAGAGTAATCTCGACAAGTACAATACAGCGGTGCTCATCAACAGTGAGAAACTCAAACGACTTCGTTAGTTCCTGCTTGCGAGCTCTCCTCGTCATCATCCAACAGTGACTGAGTACCAGCTTCGGCCGAGGCGAAACCGTAGGCCCCACCTCCGGCCGCTCCCGTCTCGTAGACCTTCTTCTTGCGCGAGATCAACACGCGGAATCGCTCCAGTCCTTGCTGCACAAGCCGCTCTCCTTCAGCAATGGACGCAGCGTGCGAAGAATCACCAGGAATCACTTGCTCGTACTGTTCAATGCCCAGTCGGCGCATGACTCGAGCGTATCCGTTTGTTAGCGTGAACACTGCGAGCGCGATCATAGCGAGGGGAGCGTAGACAGCGAATCCCCTCCCAAACACGTGAACTACCCGCGTGTTCGCCAACAGCGCACTGAAAGCTGTGCCCTCAGCGAGACCTCCACCACGAAGTAAGAGCAGAGCATTCTGCCCCAATGCGAACTGCAGTCGGCACTGGTGGATTGACGTCTTGAGTAGACACAGCTCCGTCGAGTTGCCGTGAGCTCGAAGTGCGTATTTCCCAGGCAAACGTCTTGAGTAGACACAGCTCCGTCGAGTTGCCGTGAGCTCGAAGTGCGTATTTCCCAGGCAGTCGCAGAGTGAAGAGACTTGTGTAGCAGCACAACGCGAGATACACGAGCAACAGGGCTGATACGAGCTCAGTGGCGCTGCGTAGACTGCTACTCGTCTCCTCTGCCTCTGCTGCGATCAAGAAGCGAAACAGGGACAGCGACAACCCGTGCCAGCCCATAGTAAGTTCACCCCACGCCACACACAGCGACAGGAATCCAGTAATGACAGCGCAAGCGATAGCTACTGGCGATGTGACCCAGCGACGAATTTGGTGGCGAGTGTCTAGGAACAAATTGTGCAGGCGGTTGAGCGCCGAGGTCTCCGGATACAAACTCCCGGCTGGCAGCGCTCGCTGCGCATTGCGATCTTGCAACACGTCCACATTGATGCAGAGCTCGAGGAAGGCTTGGTCACATCGACGCAGCTCTAGTTGTGCGATGCGCACCCGACGGTGAAGCTGCACAACTTCAGGCAGTGTCGGAGCTTTACGAGCGGAGACTCGACCGATACCGCTAAAAGCCCGCTTCATTTTACTTGACACATCAGTGAACGAGCCCGACTTGCTGGCTCGCTTCGCCTCGGTAGCAGGGTCCAGACTGCTAAACGCAGGCTTGTTCTTCTCCACCAGCGCCAGAACCTTGAGCAAGCACGTCTTGACGTACTGCATCTCGCCTGTGAGAATAATCGCGTCGCTCTCTGCCTGCATCATGCGCTGGTAGGCCTCCCGAACGTCAGCCACCACTTCGTCGTACTCGAAGCGAGCCTCCATCCTCTCGTCCTGCAGCTGCACCGCCTGGAAGTGCAGTTTCTGAAGTTGTACACCGTCCAGACGTCGCATCCAGAAGCTCCTCGGGATCTCCACCAGTCCGTAGCCCAGCAACGCGATGACCCACAGCAGTCCGTACGTGTTGCTAGCCGCCATGGCCAGCCCCAGCACCCCGTAGAGCGACAAGTGGTCCACCAGAATCAAGTACAGCGCCACGACGAACAGTCCGCCAGCCAGCACTGACCAATGGAAGACCAAGTGCCTCAGCGAACTGATGACGAGCTTCTCGAGCTCGAACTCGCCGTTCTGGCTGAACTCCACGAGGAACGGCAGCCCCACCCAGCTCATGCTGAACGTGAACCAGTACAGCAGCCTCCAGCCCGTCAGATACTCGTTAAAGTTGGCTTTATCCTCTGCAGTGCCGCCAGTCGATTGGGGGGAGCTTGCAGTGAGTCCATTCGTGGCCAAGTCCATCGGCAGCAGCAGCAGCCCCAGGAAGCCCAGCGCCCAGCTCGTGAACACGGCGGCGTGCACCACCGTCGGCACTTTGGCGTCTTTGTAGTGGGTCAGCAGCCACCACGTGAAGCCCAGCAGCCCGCTCACCGCCAGAAGCGTCGCCAGCAGCGCCATGCTACACTCAGACTTTCGTGTGTCAACTCAAGGAATGGTCTGCGTCTCTTCG
>JAIKVH010001242.1:0-10121 GCA_024679275.1 Phytophthora niederhauseri
AACTACGTCACGTCCTTCAACGTGGATGCGCCTCCCAGCGCCGCCCGGCAGCGACAGCTAGACGGCGTCTTAGCAGCCGAGGAGCGACGACAAGCTGAAGTTTTGAAGGAGGGCAACCCACTCGCATTTTTTGACATCAAAGTGGTCGAGAAGCAGATTGGTACGACGTGGAATCGCACGACGAAGCACCTGGAGATTGAGCAGAGCATTGGCGACGAACAAGCACCGGAAACCTGTCGGTCCTCGCGATCTTCTTCGGTATCGCCGCTGCGCCAGCCGTCTCCGAGTGTACGAAACTCGAACCAAAGCTTAACGATCACGTCACAAGCCTTGAGTCAGCTTCTGCAAGAAAACTTCATCTTCTCTCGTCCTCCAGGAAGCAAACCACAAACCCCCGATGTCCGAAACGGAAGAGTACAACAGCGCCAGGCCACCTCCACTTCACCAACGCGAAAACCCTCCGCCTCCCCATCGAAGACGTATTCACCGTCCCGCTTTACTGCGCAGACCGAGAATACGAGTGAGACAGATTATGCGGTCTTTGCCATCCTAGACGAGAGCGGCGAGGAGCGAACAGAGGCGACTTTTGCTCCCAAGAAGTCTCCAGCTTTTCAAATTCTGCAGTCCGCTCGGTCTCTCTTTGCGGTTCGTGAAGCAGCCGAGAGGTTCCAGGAGAGCATGGGAGTGACGAACCTCAAGTACTTCGCTTTACCGCTCAAGACGTACGCGCTGATGCCGCGAGCCGATCGATCGAAAGTTGACGAGGAGCGACTCCAGCTCCAGCAAATGGCAGAAATGAGTGGCGGGGGCAGCCCCCGCATGAGATCGATGTCTACGTGCAGCCCGCTCGTGGAGGAGTCCACGAACTCGCTGCACTCCACAGCAGGAGACGGAAGTGTGCACTTCGCGTCATTCCAAGAAGTGGCGGTCTCTCCGGTTCCTAGCGCGTCGAACAACAATGAAGCTCGACCATCTCTGCCTGGCAGCGTCACCGACGTGATCGATCAACCACGACCGCCCATGTCACCCCGAAGAAAAACTTTCAATTCAGGCATGACCACTGCTCGATGCACATTTGCTGTTGCGAGTGTGGTGCTGTCGAAGCTTGAGGCAGCCCATGCGCAGTACGAGGAGCCGTTCGTGGCCGTGCACGCGCTCTTTTCCTCGGAAATGGAGGCGGTGACCTACGCCATGAACCTCAAGGCCTCCCAATTGCTCAAGAGCGCCATGTTGTGCATCTTCCCTGTGGGAAAGTGGATCTTCCTCGAGCACTCGCACGACTGGTGTGTGCAAGTGGAAGCCAACAAGCGCGAGAAGCGCGCTCCATCCTTGACTGGAGTACCGTCGACTACGTCGTCTCCGACGCGCTCGAGGCGGTTGTCGCTCGTGGTGGAGCCCCCCAAGCCCATTTGGGAGCAAGAGCGTGACGACGCTCGTCGCCTTCACAACTTCATCTGCGCTCGCATGGGCGCCCCCATGCCCGACAAGAAGAAGGACCGGACGGACGAGAGCGGCGGCTTCACCCCGCAGCCACTCGTCTCATTAGAGGACAAACTTGACACGCTTCACAATTATCTGCAAGCGACCGCAGCATTCACGGCTCGAACCGGTCACGGAGGCGTGGCGATGCTCAAGTACCGGCAAGTCAAGCGCTTCGGCTCCATTATGCGGTCCCGAATTTCGGGTACGCAGCCCCACGGCAATAGCAACAACAACAGCAGTGGGAACTCGCCGTCGCCACGAACCTCGTTCTCCCATGTAATTCCTGGTTAAAACTTCGCGTGGCATCCCCATATATATATATTAGCGAACTTGGCGCAACACGGTGGCGTGCATGTCTTAGAATTCACTAGAACACCAGGGCACACCGAGAACCGATACATACGACGCTCGTGCTGCCTTACAACGCTACCCTATATGAATCATCATCTTACAGGTGATCGTGGTAAGTGCAATCAACATTACGCAAAAAATGCATGAAGTCGGCCCAGAGGGCATTTACTCCAGGCTTTATTCGTCCACACAAGGCCTTATTGTCACTTTGGAAACGAGTGCCCACCACGACAACACGATGTTTCCACTGCCTTACATTAGTCTGTGGCGTTATTTTCCTCCTTACAAAGGTCGATGCTC
Source organism: Phytophthora niederhauseri (assembly GCA_024679275.1). Lineage (NCBI taxonomy): Eukaryota > Oomycota > Peronosporomycetes > Peronosporales > Peronosporaceae > Phytophthora > Phytophthora niederhauseri. The sequence continues at coordinate 2,134 of JAIKVH010001242.1, forward strand.
TCTCGACGGTGACGGTCGCGAAAATATCCACCACGGCTTGGGCTTACCCGACGACTCCTGCGGATACCGTCCCCACCAAGAGGCTTCTCAGGGGCGATAACACGGAGGAGGACGAGAGCGAGGAGAGAGCGTTCAACATCAACGCGATTCCTGGTCTCAAGAAGGTCACAAACTTCGTCGACAAGCAGAGGGCGGCGAGTTGGCTGAAGAAAGGAAAAGTGGCAGACGAAGTCTTCGCCAAGATGAAGCTGAACAAGGTGCCGGCCGAGAAGCTGTTCGAGAGCCCCAAGTTCCTCGTATGGGCCAAGTACGTGAGTCAGTACGACCTGAAGTACCCAGAGAAGGCGAAGACGGCGATCCCGACTTTGACCAAAACCTATGGCGACGACGTCGTAGCCAAGACGCTCGAAGCCGCGACAAAGTCCCCGGATTCGTACAAGCTCGCGTCGAGTCTACAGACCCAACAGCTCGAGTACTGGAGGGGTCTACAGATGCCCACTGACGACGTTTTCCAAGCGCTCAAGCTCAATGGCAAGCTGGACGACGTCCTCACCGACCCGAACTTGTTGGTGTTCAACAAGTACATGATTGCCTTCAACTCGTTTAACCGCGGGCAGCCCACGACGATGGTCGATATGTTATCAAAAAGCTACGGCGACGCTGCTGTGTCCAAGATGCTTGAAAAGGCGACTACAGTTGCGGGTACGAAGGGTATGGCGACACGGTTGCAGACACAGCAGATGCAGATCTGGAAGGACAAGGGGCTCGACGTCGACGACGTCTTCAAGGTCCTGAGCCTGGATAGCAAGACTGGGAATGTATTCGAGAACCCCAACTTCCTCGTGTGGACCAAGTACATGGAGGAGTTCGGCGGGGGCGGGGGCAAAAAGAAAACGTTTGACTTGCTCTACCGACTGTACGGCGAGAAAGATTTGGCCAAGATGCTGGTCGCCCCCAGGGAGACGAGAAGGAACAGCATGGTGGAGAACTTGCAGAACTCCCTGATCACCAAGTGGCTGGCGATGGATAGGAAGCCGGACGACGTTGCCAAGATGCTGGGAACATCGTTTCAGGGCAAGACTTTGACCAGCTTGTACCGGTGGAACTACAAGAAACAAGTTCCTCTGATGCAGATTCGTCTGTAATCAACTAAGGTGGCAGGAAGACCAACATTGCGTATTGATAAGCTCTCGCATGGCAGACCCGCGTTGCGCGTGCCAACTTTAAAAGCTGAATTCATATGAACGTTTAGCGTATCCAGGCCTCGGAAAAAATAATTATTCCATTGCAATTACTGTATTTTTTGTACTGAAATATGTATTATTGGTGCCGGTCGTATTGAAATGATTATTATTGAAGTCCAATTCTCAGTAAAATGTTTGACTATACAAAAACCAGGTTTAACGTGATCTCCATATAAAAGTAATTGAAATAAATGCATATTATTGGTGAATGATATATTGAAATGATTATTATGGAGACTAAACTTTTGCAATTCAATACAAGTATGATACTGTATCATAGTCCGGCATATTGCACGTGTTTTTAGGTGCTGAAGGGTTTGTTTATTGACGGAAAAAATATTTTCCTACAAAGGGCCCCACTCAAAACGTTCGTCGAGTGGCTGCCAGCGGCACTCACGCCTGTGCTGCGCGATGAAGACTGTATTGTAATGCTGGTTGCTGCGAGCGGCTCTGTTGACTCGGGCCTGTTCTTCTGCTGCTCTTAGTGAACACTTGTGGGTCCCATTATTCAGACAGTCCACTTCGTGTTGAGCTGCAACTCTGACGCCAACTGTGCAAAAGACTTTAGGTTCGAGAGCAGCTATCTACCGAGCTGTTTGCGCTACATATACCTGAATATGCTAATCGCGGTCCATCGGGGAGCTTCCGCGGAAAAGTCCGCCACTTTTTTACCAATCAGACCTGGTCTTACTGTGAGGATTGTTTTCCTGCCAATTCTACAGCTCAAAGTGGTTGGCGCCCGTTTTTTTGTTGTTTTGTGCGGGAATGGGAATTGAATCCTTGCTGTGAGGGACTTGCTTCAAGATAGCGAGTATGGTTTCACCTTTAGGTAGCCTAAATGAACACAACATACCTCACCTGAAAATGAAAAATGAAAATGAAAATGAAAATGAAAATGGTTTCACCCTTGATACAGAATTACAGAATTATTGTGCCTTTCTGTCATTTTGTCCGCCTAATCGGGCTTCTTAATCGGGCTGTGCCCTCTTATTTCGAGGACTATAATTCGGAGGAGTGTCAAATCTAAAATGTTGGATATAGAAAAGTCTAATGATTTGAAAAACCGTATGTGTGTCCTGGGATGGTGAGCTTCGCAAAGCTTGGCTGGCTGGCTGGCAGGGCGGCGCAGGCTGACATGTGAGTCAAGAGTCTTGACTCTTAAGGTCAAAGCGACAACTTGCATTGCTGGAAGCCGCTACAAGTAGGACCACGACACTATGTAGCCTGATAGGGCGTCGGTCTTAATAAGTCCTCGCATGTATTATATGATACACTATTACGACGTTCAGGCTAAATTTCAGCACCTCACCATGCCTTATCATAATCGGACCTCGGAACGCATTACCTTGTATATTGTTGCCAAGCGTATAAATCTGGTCTTTCGTTGGCGATAAAGCCTAGGCGTAGGAAGCCCGAGGCGAAACCCACTTTTTGGACGTCCGATTAGCGGGAGCAAAGGCTTTTGAAAGCATGTCTGTCGAGGCAAAAGCCCGAATGCCGTTCTGAGTGGCGGCATTCGGACTTTCGTTGCTACAAACCACGTTTACTGGAGCCTTTGATGAAGGGTTCATGATCATTTGTGGCTTCCCTATGCTTTCAGTAATTCCGAGCTGAGTGATATAAACCGTAGTCTAAATAGTAGCTTGATGCCCTAATCTCTAGCCGGGGCGCTCTGGAAAAACATACTTTTTGAGGTCAGTTTAGACAAAATAGCAGAAAGGCACAATATCTGAAATTTATACTGGGATAGGAAGCGACGAAGTGCTGATAGCCCAGCCCAAACAGGATTAATTCGGGCGCTGTCCCCCCGTCCAATCGACACCGGTGATGAACCGGTAACATGTCTTTAGGCCAATTTACTAAGTGATGTCGATTGACCGAGTGTTTTAGACTTCTCAAGAATGATGGAGGCTGGTCCAGTTCATTTGCAAATTCGTCGAGTTAAGATTCGTTATTGATTTTTGCTCTAAAATCGGTTGTACGTCGTGACCATAGTGGCGATTGTCGGGCAGATTCTGCGGCTGCGAAGCAGGCGCAGGAGATGCCCATTGGAGTGTGCGGATTGAGTTTATCACTGGCGGTTAAAGGTGAGTTAACCAATCCTATCCCAGCCTTTGCGAAGCCCTAGTTTCAGAGAATTGGTAGTCTCGGCAGCTATGTAAGTAGATCAGGAAACATGAGCTAGACTTATATTTAATTTAAAATCGCCCTGTTACGCGCCGCGCGGCCACATTTTACCATAATCACATACTTAATGTACACGATGACCAAGTTTGTCTCATGCTATATGTAGAAACGTAGGAATCTATGACATTCCACTGGAAAGCGTCAGCGCGCGACAACTAGAACGCTTACTAGAACCGGGAACTGTTGTTGTGGCCCGTATCGTTCTATAACAGCAGCACTCGCATTTCGGAATCATGAAAAGTCACTGCTACACAATATTCTCCGCGAAGTACAGTATCATACTGACTCACGACATGTTTTGACACGGGCATTGGCTGGCTGTGCGTAATCGATTCCTGTGACCCAGATGGGGATTCGCTTACGGATACATGTATGACAGCATCCCTTCCGAATCCGATTAAGAGCTTTTGAATCGTGAGTATGGCGTTATTAATTACTAGAGGCGCGTAGGTTAGTGATAAGAAGGTAAGCCTTTATTTTCACATGTGATAAGTTATGTGTGTTTATTTGATGTGGGTGGAGGATTATAGGAGAGATAGTCACCTGCGATGACCGATGTACGTACTTTCGCAGTCTTCAGTTCGCAATTTACTCTCCAGCTCACAGGCCGAAGTAGTATGCGCGTGAGCTACAAAACTTTGCTTATCGCAGATTACTCTCCAGCTCACAGGCCGAAGTAGTATGCGCGTGAGCTACAAAACTTTGCTTATCGCAGTTGCAGTCTTAGTAAACGCCGATGCATCGTCGGGGTACAACGACGCCGCGTTCAACCTCAACTTCCTTGCGTTCCCACATCCATACAATTTGAACCAGAACGCGGTGCCTACCTCAAGATTCCTGGGAATATACAGCAGCGAAGATGAAGAGAGGGCAGGAGCTCTCTCCTCCATTGTTGAGCAAGCCAAAGCCAAGGCCATGAAGACAGTTACCACGGAAAAACTTGCACGCTGGCTCAACAAGCGGAAATCCATCGACGCCGTCTTCAAACGGATGCAGCTTACCAAGGCGGGGGATAAGCTGTTCGAAAACCCGCAGTTCCTCACGTGGCTCAACTACGCGGACGATTTAGCTGCAAAGACCGGGAAGGAAGCATCAGCTATCGCGACGTTAAGTGCTCACTACAGTGACGAGGCGTTGACAAAAATTCTGCTAGCAGCGAAGAAGGTCGAGGAGACAGAGGGGATTGCTACAAGGTTGGAAGTGGCGCAGATGCAGAGGTGGCTAGCTGAGGGGAACACTGCTGACGACGTGTTCAAGCTGCTGAAGCTGGACAAGGCGGGAGACGACCTGCTCACGAATCCTCTGCTCAACAATTTGAACACGTACCTGCAGATCTTCAACAGGAACAATCCTGCGGAAAAGACGACATTGTACAAGACGCTAGCAGCCCACTACAGCGACGACGGCCTGGCTCGGATTATTCTAGCGACCAAGAAGATGGGAGGCACATCGGAAATCCTGAAGAGACGGCCTGGCTCGGATTATTCTAGCGACCAAGAAGATGGGAGGCACATCGGAAATCCTGAAGAGAGTCGAGGCGACGCAGCTCCAGACGTGGCTCGGTAAGAAACCAGACGATGTATTCAAGCTGGTGAAGCTAGACGACTCATTGGACGATGCATTGACCAGCCCGCTCCTGAACACTTACGCCAACTACCTGAAAATCTTCAGCAAGGATAATCCTTCAAAGGAAACGACGCTGATTGCTGTGCTAACGACTCACTTCGGCGACGAAGCAGTCGCCAAGATGCTCGATGCGGCGAAGAAGGTAGAGGCGACCAAGAGTATCGCCACGAATTTGGAGACGGCCCAAATCCAGCATTGGTTGGGCAAAAGGAAGTCTCCGGATAGCGTCTTCACACTGCTGAACCTTGACAAGGCAGGCGACGACCTCCTCGTTAATCCACTGTTCACGACCTTTACCAAGTTTACGGACGCATATCACGCGAAGAATTTTGGCTCAAAAATGACAACGGGCTGGATCGTGCGCGCTCACCACGACGATTTCGACGTGGTCAAGATGATTCTTGCAGCGGATAAGGTCCCAAGCTCTGTCGTTGCTGCGAAGCGGATGGAAGCTGTGTTGTTCAAGGACTGGATGGCTGCCCCCAGAGCCCCCGGCCACGCTTTCGAACTGCTAAAACTTGGTCAGGTGGGAACTGAACAGCTCTTCCTGGACCCCATGTTCCTCTACTGGATGAAGTTCATGGATGACTTCAACAAAGCATTCCCCGGCAAGAATATTCGGCGCACGATGTTGGCCACAGCTTACAAGGATCAAGACCTCTGGACAGCGGTTCAAACCGCGAAGAAGAACCCGGTGACGGAGGAGTTGGGGGCCAAGTTGGAGACTGAGATGTTCAAGCAGTTCATCTTTGCTGAGAAGCAGCCGATCGACGTGGCCAAGTTGATGAATGTGAGGGAAAAGACCGACGCGAACTGGAAGCTCTGGAAGTCGTACCTGAAGGACTACAACAAGTATCACCTGATGGAGAAAACGACGTAGATCAACCGCTACTCATCGGTTGCGTTTATCGATTGGCATGCTTCATGGCTTGTCACGTTGGCAAGTTGTTTTGGGCAAGACATATTTCACTGGCAGTACCAAAGTTATCTGAGAATAACCCATAGAACACGTTGCAATTAGCGAGCCTAATCGACTGACAGAATTAGTGAAGAGCACAATAGTGATTCTCACAATACACTGAATCACTGTATTGTGCTTTGCAGAATTTTTGGTGCTTCGGACTGTAATTCGTGGCTATAAATCGTACTCGAGTACGAATTGCTGTAATTCAGGGAGGGTCATCGCCACTAAGTAGTGCACGTACGCCATCTCCTGCATGATCTGGTTGCCTTTATTTTGGTTCTTATGCAGATCAGATCTAGGATTTGAACATGCTGATTATGTGACCGAATCCGAAGACCTGAACCAAACAACCACAGCAGTGGAACATGGCACGGCAAACCTTCTCCATGCTCTGTCCAGTTACCTAGGTATCTGTCCTACTGTAGTACGTCCACGAGACGAAAACGGTAGACAGTGTTGGGGAAGCTGGCACTTCCGTAAGTAGTTGTTGCCGATTGTATTGCTTAGTAGGAAGCAAAAGGAAAAGTGAATAACTACGATGTTTAGAATTTCCTGCTCTCGCTACTGCGAGGAGGAAGCTCTCCTGTGCGCCATGGTGCTCTTCGAGCCACGGCTTCAAGCAAGTATTGCAGTTGCAACTGCAACTGCAACTTGTGCCAGCTGATAAGAGACTGCAACCGCAGTAACTACCAAAGTGCAATGAGGGCAAGGCTTTCAACCTGAGCCCCACGCTACAATTCCCCCCCAAGCCTTGCTCACAACTTGCTCGCTCAGCCTTGTGGGTCATACCACGTCAGTTTGGTACACTGTACCATGTTCATAGTCACTATTTCGGTTTAATGACATGTATTCTTCTTTTATGGCTACAGCCACGTAGGCTGCGTCATACGACTAGTAGATCACTGACCTTCATAGTAGCACTGCTACTAAGACTCTAGCCAAGTTTCAAGCAACTGCCATCAAAACTTAAAGCATGACCACACTGTGGCCGCCGCGACGGTACTGACGCAGCACCACCGCGGCTCTAACATGAGACCAACTCCTGGAGCACCGTCGTCAACTTGCTGTCCTTCTTAGCCTCAACGTAAGCTCGGACCAGCACAGGAACGTCCTGCGTTAACGTTCGTAGCGGCTCCCACGAGTCCTCGATGGATTCCAATCCGCACCAGCTCACTAGCAGCTCAAACGACTGGCTTTGTGCATTCCAGCGGTGGTCGACAAGTTTCTCAACTTTCAGGATGATGCCCTGGGCAGCAACATGCTCCAAAAGCTCGTCCGTGACCTCCAAGTCACTGTCGGCATAGAACTTGAGCCGAGAAGCGTGCACGTCTTGCTCACTACCCGTGACAAGGTGTCGTACGCGAAAAGAATGCGAGTCGGCGCGAGTGACAACGTAGGGGCCGATCCATGTCACCAGTAGTTTGTTGTGCCGTCGCTCATCAACACGTGACCGCAACACGTAATCACCCACAGAAAAGTTTACCTCTTGGGCACCTCTGGACTTTCTCTTGTTGAGCAGCGTGATCTTCTCACGCTTGTCGGTAACTGCCCGATGCATGCCCTCAATACTCAGTCGCAATTGCGTCAGCGCTTGCTCGATCGACGCGTTCGAAATCGATACTTCACGCGGTTCTTGGCCAGGTAGGTAAAGTACGTAGGCTGGGGATGGGCACGGCAAACCGGTAAAAACTTCAACCGGGGCTCTGTTGGCCAGTGAGGCCACCGGTGAATGGTTCATGTTTGCCTGAACGAGTGGCACCAAGTACATCCAATCTTGGTGCGAGATACGGTACTCGAGTATCATCGTGCGTAGCACTTGCAAGATGTCTCTGTTTGCCCGTTCCACCGAGCCATTCACCCATGGACAGTAGGCGACGACAAAGTTTTGTTGGCACTTCAGACGTTTGCATAGTTCGGCCATCACATGATTCTTAAAGTGCGTTCCGTTGTCGCTGAGCCACTGCGAG
>JAIKVH010001243.1:0-10110 GCA_024679275.1 Phytophthora niederhauseri
GGCGGGCGGCGATCACCACGAGCCACAGTCTCCTCTCCGCGGCGCTCATGCGTGCGATCGCAGTGCAAATATCCATGCACCGCACTTGCTCGGCCGTTACTTAGCGTTTAGTTGGTCGCGCGGTGGATTGATGGGATACCAGCACTTACAGTATCCGGGATCTAAATGTGGATGCAGCGGCAACGTCAGTTCCCCCCTAATGAATCAAGCGCGGCCGAGAAACGGCAACTCCGCTTGACTCAAGCCGTGAGCTCGAAGCTGGAGCGGAGCCCGAGCTGCGCACCGACGCTGCTCCACCCGGCCGGGCAAAGCGCGGGCGCCAGCCATCGCCTGCTCGTGCGAACCGCATTCATGATGAATGAATTTCATCGCCTTGGGCAGATGATTCTAAAATGCGGCCGCTCCAGCTGGGCTCAGCAGCCGAAACTGCTTCGCAGACTGGAATTTCTGCGCCGCCACCGCCACCGCCGCAGCACAGTACACGGTGGACATATCACCTCGATTGCTTTATCTGCGCCGCCACCGCCACCGCCGCAGCACAGTACACGGTGGACATATCACCTCGATTGCTTTTGCACGGCCGGCTTCGCTTACAGCAGCTGAGACGACAGCGGCGGCGGCACCCGCGCAGTGGAGATAATCGCTCGGCCAATTGCACGTCTATTGCCAATTGAAGTCTTCAGAGCCAGCACGGTTTCTGTCCAACATCCCTTGCCCTATTCCACGCCCGAATAGAGAGCCGTCGTCGACCAGCACGGTTTCTGTCCAACATCCCTTGCCCTATTCCACGCCCGAATAGAGAGCCGTCGTCGGTCCCCCCATCGCCTTGCAGCGATCACTTCGCGATTTCCACCGCCGCCAGCCCAGGCACCTTCATCGATCGATTGACTGATTGATAGCAGCTATCTAGCCAGCTACGGGACGCCACGATGCCGCTCCTGCTGCGCCCCTCGGCGCCCAGCCCCTCCATCGACGAGCTCGCGTTCGCGGTGCCGCTCTCGGCGCAGTCCTCGCAGCGCTCCGTGTCCTCGGCCACGTCCGAGCTGCAGCGCTGCGCCACGCACGGCCGACTGTCAATGCGCCGCCGCAGCAGCACCGCGGGCACCGAGACGGACTTCCTCGGCTGCGCGGATGAGGCCTGCAGCGACCCGGAGCACCGCCACCAGCTCAGGAGCAGCCTCGCGCGGCGAGCCAGCCAGCAGAGCCTGCGCCGCAGCAGCGGCATCCTCAAGCCCAAGGACGCCGCGGACTCGGACGCTGGCTTCCGCGACTCGAAGCTCTCGTCGCGCGACACGCAGCCCGACGACGACCACCTGTCCAGCGACGGCAGCTACGGGTCGGAGGCCGAGCGCGTGTCCAGCGTGCTGAGCTGCGGCTGCTCGTGCGCGGACGCCAACGAGTTCGCCATCACGTCCTCGGTCGTGGTCATCGAGGACCGCCAGCTCGCCGTCGTGGACAAGGAGCTGCGCGACTTCCGCAAGACCCTCGTGCGGAAGCTGTACACGCGGCTGACGAAGATCTCGGGCCTCGGTCGCAAGAAGTCGCCCGCAGTGTCCGCCTCCAAGCCCGTCTGTTGAGTGTTTTGAGTTGAGCTGAGCTGAGCGTCTACGTTGGACATCGGGAATCCTTCCTGTAGACGTCGAGAGCAGCGTCGCTTTTGGGCAGGCGAGGCAAGAAGAAGAGATAGATCCGACCTCGGCGGGGCCGCCGCCATGCCCTCTAATATTTATGCTAACGAATTGCCTTTTGAGTTGTTTCGTGATCCCCAACATCTTCAACTATCCATCCGTCCGTGCCCCGCTGCGTTGGACAGGAGGGGGGGAACATTGTGCAAGGAGAGCTGCCTTGTCAAGGCGAGAGCTTCTGCACCACGAGTCTTTCGCAGCACGGCTCAGTCGCCTCAACTCCAGCGACCAGCCGCTGGTCCAGCGGGTCGAGTGGAAACAGAAGGCACTTGTCGTCTATTGAAGGTGTGAGTCATTTTTCGGTCCGAGAGCCAAACGGCTTCTTCCGCCGCTAACAAACGAACTACATGCCGGCGGAATATCCGCCGCGCCGTCCGTCCGGAGAAAATTTACGTGTCGAATGGCTTGCGGTTGGAGCGGCGGACGTGCGCTTGGTACATCATCGAGAACACGAACAGCAGCACGAAGACGAGCGCCACCACGAACGCAATCACCTGCGACCGCATTATCTGTCGCAGCACAAGCCATAGCCCACCCACACCACAGTCAGCACTGGAGACAAAGGATAAAATGCACTGGAGCTGCAGTAGTACGCACCCGCTGGGCGCTGGCCTCGGCGACCTCGGACGGCTTCTTGTGCTGGCGCTTGAGCCGCTCGCTCATCTTGGAGTAGCGCTCGCCGCTGTAGATGGTGGGGCCCAGCGCCACGTCCACGCCGCGCTGGCCCTGCTTGGAAGCACCCGTCGCTCGGTTCCGCAGCTCCATGGCTCTGTCTGTCTTGTTGTGGACCGGCGGCAGCAACAGCAGCAGAGGCGTCAGCGAAGTCAAGGTGACAACCGCCAGGGTTTGGTAGTAGTCAGCAGAATAGTAGCGATAGTAGTGATATTATCACTACTACTATATCACTGGGGTCTGAGCCTTATAGTAGTGATAAAGCTATAATAGCCAGAAAAAATGCCACTAGTAGTGATAATAGTAGTGATAATATTACTATTACTATCCCGAACTTCAACCCCACGTCAGATCTTCAAAAGGAGCGGAAATATGTGGTTCTCGGCCCTCCCCTCCCCGCGCTTTGCGCTCTTTGACTCATTTCTCGATACTCGGGCGCAGCTAAAGCGCGTTAGGAGGGCTGCCATTGGTGAAAGGAAGCAAAGACTTCATCGTGCAGTTTGTATTCACCATTCGAGTCGTCCGTCGACCTCTCAAAACTAGTGTACTCCGCAAACATGTTAATGACTTTCACAACACACTAACTTACAGTTAGTGCTGTTCGCAAATGCGTTTGTATGTTTGCTGCTCTATCACTTGCAGATCAAATGAATGACCACTGTTACCCGTTGTCGATCGGTCACCCTTACTTTTGAGTACATTTCGCGGACTTTTGAGTAAAAAGTAATGTGCTCGGACTTTCGAGTACGTACACTTCATTTCAATTCGTACGCTGCGTCAACTTGAAACTATTGACTACACTCTAAAGACGTTGCTTGTTAGATGTTATTCACGAACACAAATAACGACCTACAAACCCTTTAGGGCAACTTCCGTTTTGTTTTCGTCTAGATGACGCTTGAATTCCCTATTAGCTTACTCACGTCCGCATAAGCGGATCAATAATTTGCCTCCCCAGATGTATTTACATTGTATCCTCCTCCGGTCTGATCGAAGGCGGCGATGCAGGACGTGGCATCTTTCCTAAGTCACATTATGTGGAATTACTCAGAAGTCAGTGAATGTACTCACAATTAAGTAGCACATGTTGCCGAGTCCACATTCCGCGTACGCACAAGAGTAATCAAGTGCTGCTTAGTTTGAAGAGAGCTTGGTTGGTGTAAAGAAGAATACCTTTCGTGTGCAAGTCAGCTTCCGACAAGTGGCAAGAACTTCAATTTTAGTTCAGGATACTTCGAAGTAAATATTTTAAAATTGTCTAACTCCACAAACATGTAAGCCAAATTCACAACACACTAACAAACAGTTTGCAAACACTAGTGTTAGCTGTACAGTTAGAGTTTGTGCAAACACTACTCAAAACGGTAGGGCTACCAACACGCATCATCTCGCTTGGCTAATACTTTCTACCAGCAGGTTCTGCAGCCGCCCGCACCTTACCGACAGCGACGCAGGAGTTCAAGAATCTAGGAGCAGAGCCACTAGCAGTATCCCTGACTACATCATTCATTACCCACTCGCGGTCGATCGACTCGGTGTGGAGCTCGTCTAACTACAAGGACAAGACATGTACTGTATGCATTCTTCTTGCGGTGTGTGTACCCGGCGACGTGCTCACTACCGTGCTGACTTTAGGGATCCAAGTGCAATTTTCGGGTGGCATCGTGCGGTGGCTGATCCTGGCGCGTGTCTGAATTACTATTGTGCCGAAAGCTGCTTAATCTCACTGTATCGTTTGCGAATACATTTTACTTGCTTAGATGGTGATGTCCTCGTCGGCGTTACTGGTCAGCTGCTGAACTTGCTCGAGTTTAGCTGAGGCGCGATTGTTCAACAGCATTCCTAGAACATGTGTTCCGGCTGGCTACTTCGTGACGAGGCCACTACGAACAAGAATTGACCTTTTACTCAGCGGCTTTGGCGTCTGAGCTCGCGGCAGAAATGGCTACAGTGAAGATAGTAGTACTATAGTAGTGATATAGTAGTGATATTAGTAGTGCTATCTACTAATGACGTTCTTCAACTACTAATAGTAGTATCAGTGATATCGACTCTGAGTCGGATATAGTAGTAGTAGTATCACTACACGCCAAAATTCTCACTACTACCAAACCCTGACGACGGCAAAGGCGACGCGGGTCGAAAGGTGAGGCGGGCCGGCTTGCAAACCCGACCCGAGGGAATAGCCCACTCGTGATAGGTCAGGCGGGGATTCGTCCATAATACGTCCCCTTTTTGGCCAATCAGACAGTTGACCGCGCAAAATGTCGCGTGACCCAAGCGCATAGCGCCTCCGCGGCATCAGTTCTCTGCGTTCCTCCCAAGTGACCGCCCGAGCGAGCGCGGAGCTCGTGCGTCTTCCTCGTCCTCCCCCTTCTCCGCTACTAGTCTGCCAGCATGAGCGAGTGGTGGGCCACCATCGGCCAGCCCTTCGCGGAGGTGCGTGGCGGAGCGTCTCCCTGCGCTGCAGTTATCGGATCCCGTGGCTGCTGATGCTTACTACCTGCTTGCCTGTGCGTTGCTGTCGCTCCCGCCAGGCGCTGCTGAGTCTCGACACCGTCAAGATCAAGGCGGCCTTCGCCAACGCGCCCAGCTCGTACTACGAGTACATCCGCTCCATCTACGAGCGCAGCCCCGAGCACGTGATCATCGAGACGTTCCTCATCGTCTTCGTCATCTACATCACGTTCGTCAAGCGCGACAAGCCCAAGGGCACGGCCGCCAAGCTCTCGGAGCGCGAGATCGACGAGCTCTGCGACGAGTGGACGCCCGAGCCCATCATCCCGCCCAACGCCGTGGTGGACGTCAACAAGTCCAAGCCCATCGGCATCGTCGAGGCCACGCCCGACACGCACCTCAAGCTGCAGGGCTACGCCAAGCCGCTGCTCAACCTGGCGACCTTCGACTTCCTCGGCCTCGGCTCGCGCCCCGAGCTCAAGGAGGTCGCGATCAAGACGCTGACCAAGTACGGCTGCGGCTCCTGCGGCCCTCGCGGCTTCTACGGCACCATCGACACGCACGAGATCCTCGAGAAGGACATCGCGCAGATGATGGGCACGACCGACTCGATCACCTTCTCGGACACGGAGGCCACGTCGTCCTCCGTGCTGCCGGCGTTCGCCAAGCGTGGAGACCTTATCGTCATGGACGAGGGCTGCAACGACTCGATCCTGGTGGGCGCCAACCTGGCGCGCTGCACCGTGCTCTACTACAAGCACAACGACCTGGAGGACCTGGAGCGCGTGCTCAAGCGCGTGCGTGACGAGGACAAGCGCAAGAACCGCGGCTCGGACTGCCAGCGCCGTTACGTTGTGACGGAGGCTCTGTTCCGCAACCACGGCGACATGATTGAGCTGCCCAAGGTGGTGGAGCTCTGCAACAAGTACTTCTTCCGCCTCTTCCTGGACGAGAGCTTCTCGTTCGGCGTGCTCGGCAAGTCTGGCCGCGGCCTTACGGAGCACTTCGGCATGGACGTCTCGGAGGTGGCCATCATCTGCAGCTCTCTGGCTGGATCTACCGCCAGTGTAGGTGGCTTCAGCACGGGCTCGCAGGAGGTCGTGGACTACCAGCGTATCAACAGCGCCGGCTACGTGTTCTCCGCCTCGGCTCCGCCCTTCACGTCGGCTTGCTGCTCGGAGGCCATCCGTATTATGAGGAACGAGCCGGAGCTCTTCACCAAGCTCCGCGACAACGCCAAGCTGGCCCACGACGTTCTGTCCGCGGGTGTCCAGGGTGTGTACAGCATCTCCAAGGCCGTTGTGTCCCCCATCCTGCACGTGCGTCTGCTGCCTGAGGTCGTGGCCCGCGTCGGCAGCGAGGAGAACCAGCGCGCTCTGCAGCGCAAGGTGTGCGACACGGTCATGCAGAAGTGCCTCGCCAAGGGCGTGGCCATCTGCTCGCCGCGCTACAAGACGCACCAGACCATGGAGCCGCTGCCCAGCCTGCGTGTGTCGGTCACCGCGATCCACTCGCCGAAGGAGCTCGAGGCTGCCTGCAAGATCGTCGCGGCGGAGGCCATGGCTACGGCCAAGGAGGTGCTCGCGACGTTCCCGGTGGATGCCGCATCTGCTAGCAGCCTGCGACAGCGCAAGCAGTAAGTAAGTAGCACAACAGGAACTACCGTAAAGGGATAGCTTCTCTTCTTGCTAATGACAAGCTTGACGCTTACTCCTTTGCTCTCTAGTCGTGTTCATCTGCTGGAAGTGGCGGTATGTACTGGCTGTCGCTTGGCTGTGGTCTACTGTAACTTACTTGTCCTCAGCGAGCAGCTCCTGCTCGCGCTTCTGGCACTCCTTTGCTCTCTAGTCGTGTTTATCTGCTGGAGGTGGTGCATTAGCATCGGTATGTACTGACTGTAGCTTGGCTGTGGTCTACTGTAACTTACTTGTCCTCAGCGAGCAGCTCCTGCTCGCGCTTCTGGCGGTAGATCTCGAACTGCTCGTCGTTGGTGTACTGGTGCAGGCAGGCGTTGAGGGCCTTGTTGTGGTCGCGGCACTTGAAGACCACCATCATGCCGTTGGCCTTGGCGCACTCGGCGAACTTCTCGGCCACGCTGTGGCACTTGGCGATGGCGATGTCGCTCAGCTCTTGCTTCAGTTTCTGTTTACAGTACGCAACACCAGTTAGCTTACGGTAGAACACACACACACACACACACGTTGCTCAGCCACTGCAACAGCGCGTACGTGCTCGGCCTGGTTGCTCCAGGACAGACGCGAGGAGCGGAACTTGGCCTTGGCCGTCTCCTTGTCCATGGGCTGCTCCATGATCGATCGATCTGCTGGCTTGGCTTTCAATACTGCGCTATGTATGCGGTGGGAAATGACTGCGCGTTTCCAATCGCAATGTGGTGTACATCACTCCATTTGAAGCTATCATTCAGTTACAGCGTGTCAACGACTTCAACGTTGCCTTGCGGACAGCTACGCTACAGCCTGGTTGTCCACGAGGTATCCCGTCATCCTCCAGGACCATGGAGCCTGGAAGCTGCTCACCCCGGCGAACTCCTCGTAAATGCGCTTGGAGACGGCGAGCGTGTCGCCGGTTGTGGTGGTCGGGTAACGCTCGTGGCTGAGCTGCCACTTGAGCTCGAAATCGGTGCGCTCCTTCTTCAGCGCAGCTTCGTCGACGTCGCGCTTTTGCGTATACGACTGGCAGACTTCGGCCAACCACATGCGCCAGCGAGGCAGGTAGTAGCCGCTTACGAGGCCGGCCCACTCCTTGCCCGCGTAGTCGTGGATGGACTCCGAGTTGTTGTCCCCCCAGCGCGTCACCTGGTTGCGAGCCTCGTACTCGTAGTAGTCTTGGAGGCTGGTCACTTCAGCAGTCCCAGCTTCGTCGGCTAGAGCGCGTGCATCAGCGATCCAGTTGCCGAGCAGGAAGTCGTCATTCGTCGCGAGGATCTCGTCTAACCACTCGATCGTGACTAGCATGCGATCCGTCCAAGCACACAACTGATCCGCTGGAGTTTCCTTTCCTGAGTACATGTCCTCCAAGTGGAGATACTGGGCCATGAAATGGTCACTCAAAAACTGTCGCGTGACGTCGACTAGGTCATGACGGTACGTGTCCACAGCGTGTAGCTCCGAGCCGGCAAGCAGAAGTTCCTTCCAAGCGCGAGTGATATCCATGGTGTCGTAAGTGATCAGCGTCGGCATGAAGCCATCCCGAACGAGCTTCCAGTGCGGAATCAAACAGACCAAGTTCTTGGTGACACCTCCGTATCCCAGCGTGCGGTTGTACACCGATTGCAACAGAAAGCCCCACGCTCGTTCCGTGTGCGCGTCTTGCGAGTGATAACGCTGCGCAGCAAAGCTCGGAACCCACTCGTCCATATCGAGCGGAGCGTCCACCCAGGCCATCTGCAACGTGACGTCGTAGACCACATAGTTCTGGAAAATACCTTCCATCGTCAGCCCCACGCCGATCATTGTCCCATTGCTGGCGCGGTTCGCTAGTATAGGTGCCGTGCCGAGCGTCGGCAAGTCCCCGCGCATTCCGGTGTTCCCGCCAAAGTTGTGAAGCACGCAATAGATCCAGCTCTTGCCGAAGTAGTTGTCCATTTTGTTCCACACAGGTCGAACCTCGCTGTAGAGGTCGAGGATGATCATTTTATCGTTCGGGACGCCGTCCAGATAGGTTTTCACGCGCTCCTTGGTCCAATAGTTAGGGCTGTTCACAAACAGCCAGCCTTGAATAAGCCATACCGCGTTCGGGTCCGCCGCCGTCATGCTGTCGATAACGGCACGCGACGCTGCCTGAAGCTTGGCCGGGTCAGTGAAATCGGGGTCCATTTCGTTGTATGTATCGCACTGATACAGCGACGACGTGTAGTCATACAGCGCACGCTGCTCCTCCAAAAATTTCTTACCGATTTCATGGTAAAGTGGGTCCTGTGGATCCAGCATGTACACGCAGCAAAACTCGTCCGAGAAGCCTCCCCAGTTAGGCGAGCGTGTGAATTTTGCGTTCGGGTATAAAGTCTTGAGCTCTTCGGGTACGTGGCCTGCGAACGCCGGCAATGCAGGAACCATACCAAATTCCCGCATGCGTTCGAGAATCTTCAGCTGTAGCTCGTACTGCCCGTCGATGAAGGCTTGTGGAAGCGGCCCTTCCACCCAGCTACCGCGAAGATTGCCCATGCGTCCCCACGCCAAGAAGGCTGCGCCGGCGAAGAACTTGTTCAGGCCAGCAGAGCTCACGTTGTAGTGCTTCTGGAAGGTGTTCTGCCAAACCTTCTCCTGTCCGGTGAACGCCAGCGGCATATTGATCCCTGCACAGCAGCAAACTCGTTGCCTTATAAGTAGACAGTCTATTACCACAACATTTTGGGGGACACATGCCAGCAGCAACGAACCGTTGAGAGCCATCCAGTCGATGTGCTTCTCCCACTTCTGCCACCCCCACGCCCACGACGAGTAGCTGACCGTGCACACGTTCTGGTAGTACGAGAACTTGGCGCTGCGTTTGTGGCGCACGCGCTGGTCCACCTTCGGCAGCACGTAGGGAAGCTGCAGCTTGTGGTCGTCCCAGTCCGTCTGCGTGTGCAGCGCCGTCTTGAGGTACCATTGCAGGCCGTACGCCATGGCAGTAGCCGAGTTGGCGGCGACCTCGAGCTTGCCATCGGCGCTCCCGAGCTCGAACACGTCCAGCCCGTCGGCGTCTGACGGCAGCACCCGCAGCGCGATCTAAACGCAATTAACGTTAGTACAGCATTAATCAACTTTGATACAATAACTACTGTAATCACTCATGGGATCTTCTGGCCAGACCTGATCGTTGAAGCGCGCGCCCAGCCGGCGGTGGATGAGGCCGCGCGTGGCCGCCACGATGTCGGGCGGCGGCGCGTCCCTCTTCAGCCGGTCGACGGAGGCCTCGACGCCCGCGCAGAGCAGCAGACGCAGGAGCGCCAACAGCATCGCAGCGGGGATTCGACGCCGAGCCATGTCGCCCGAATCTGAGATAGCGCCTCTTCAAGTCTCAAATCGGACTAAAGCGTGATGCAAATCGGACCGCGCGCTGACGTAACGAAGCAGAAATCCGGTCCATTAACAGCCAATAGCGGGCGGGCGCGACCAGCCTCGTCCCCTCTTGCAGACAAGCAAGGGCAACCTGGGCAGAAACGCTGACACTCGTCACTCCGCAACAAGCCTCCAGCCGACACCCACCCGCTCAGCCGCCCACACGCACTCGCACACAGACGCACGATGGCCATGCGCAAGCGCCGCTCGAGCCCCGACGGCAGCGGCAGCCC
>JAIKVH010001247.1:0-10098 GCA_024679275.1 Phytophthora niederhauseri
CACATTCACCCACTCACTTTCGCCATCGTCGCTAAAGGTCCGTACAAACCGCACAGGTGAATCAAACGACAGGAGACGGAACTCAGTCGATCGAGCTACGTCGTCGTAATACCAGCGGAAGCTAGCCCCAGTTGCCAGGGTCGCACCCCTGGACTCGACAGACCCACGAGGGTATCCAAAGAGTTCTTCTTCCGGGTAATCGGACAGCATCACACTTCTAAAGGCCTCGATATCAGCTCGCCTCATGCTGCACCGTGCTGTTGGAGAAATACCCAGTGACTGCAGCGCTGAATATTGCCGCGCTCGCTTAGAGAAAAATCCATACGCCATCCACTTCCACACGCGAGCACTGGCAGCCGCGTCGTCCGGGCTTACCGTCAGCTCTAACGTGAGCGCCGACACAGTCTGACTTACCGCAATCGCTGAGCACACCGACGTGAGCTTGGGGAAAATTTCGTCCGAGCCTTCGCAGGACAACATCACTGATTGGATTTGTGTTGTCGGCGGTGCATCTTGAGGGAGAAAATATTGAGAACTTCCGGGTTTAAGATCGCGCCGCGTGCTGTCAAAGACGCGCGTCATTAGCTTGGCCAATGCCAATCGCCACGTTTCGTCGTCAGTTGCAAGAGCTTCAGCATCATCATCCGGGTCGGTGTTCAGCACCAATCGAGAGAACCGCATATTGTCTCGTATCAGCGCGTCCAAAGTATCGGCCTGTTCCGCCGTGATTGGCACGCATTCCAAGTCTGCGGCCATCGGCTCCAGCACAAAAGTAGGCTGCAGTGGTCCACCAAACGCGTCCTGCTTCTGCTGCTTGCGATGTTCTTGGATCACTTGTTCAGCTTTATGAGCGGCCGCCAGAGCTGCCAGGGGCTGGTGAAATCGGTCCGACACGTACACTCGAACAGGTACTTGAATACTCACTGTAGCTACGTGTTTCGGCTGCAACTTCCCGTCCATTCTTTCCGAAATTTTCTGCAAGGCCTTCCGAAATTCTTCACTTGGGTCCTTCAACTGGCAAAACTGCACCAGATCCGAGTCTTCTGTCTTCACTTCCTCCAGGTCAATGTGCAGCACGAACCGCGCGGGAACTTCCTCTTCGAATTTTTCTTCTCCTTCTTGTCCGAAATTCACGCCGGAATGTTTCAGTAAGTACCGAAACGCTGTGTGGTCCACATGTTTCACTGCGGCCAAGAGCAAAAGAGCCTCCTGGACCTTGAGGAAATGGGCCTTGTACGCGGCCTCGGTAAGATACTGGCATTCACTGCTGCTAGCAGCAAAAGAGCCTCCTGCACTTTGAGGAAATGGGCCTTGTACGCGGCCTCGGTAAGATACTGGCGGGGGGACTCCTCCTCGCCGTGGTCCACTCGGTCCTCGCGGCCGGGCACGTAGACCTGCAGGTGGCGCCGCTCGACGTCCCACGCGATGTTCTCGCACGAGAGGATGCGGTACACGAGGCGGTCCTTCAGCGCAGTGCACCAGGGCGCTAAAAAGCCCCAGCGCCGCTCCATTTTGGGGTGTTTAGCTCTTGTGGTAAAATGTCTTTTTGTGTACTTCGTACTTAGTGAATAGATTTGAAATATTCGTACCAGTTCCATACATAAACCTGTACGAAAAGATGCAATTAATCCAACACAGCGGACCCTATTTTTTCGACCTCGCAAGTGTTAATCAAAACCTGAGATTATATTTTTTTTAATCTATTTTGCCTCCAACCAGCTGAATGCGAAGCTGTAATCGGTTCCTGTGAGGCACACACCAGTCAATTATCTTCGTAGTTGGAAAGGAATCCGTCCCCAACAGTACATCCATGCATGCACTTACCACTGTGCTCGATCGAGCTCTCGACAGTGAAGAAGATCCACAGCAACAGGTTGGACTGCACCATTCGCCAGCTCTTGTCGAGCACAAACGAGAGCAGCTGCAACATCGAAATGCGTAGCTTCTGTTGGATCACGTAGCCTATAACCAGGAGCGACACCAGCTCCACCATTGCGTAGGTGAGAACGTCAGTAATCTTGGTCCTGAGCCCCGCTTCGTCCATGTCCTTGAGCAGCGGGTAGTATTCACGATTGGGCAGGTAAAACATGGCAGCCGTGTACATGCCTGCAACAATAAAAAGGTGAATCTGTGAGAAAATGTGCATTATTCTGTACAAGCAACCAGCATTTTTTTTTTTTCAGGGTACGCACAGTAGATGATAGGCACGATGACCTCTGTATACTCCACCAGAATGACAAACTCAGTCGTGAAAAGCACTCGAGCGGTCCTTTCAACAAACAACTGGCGTTCTTTTGGAGATAACGTAGCATCTGGGATAAGGAATGATTCCAGTTTTTCTGGACGAGGTGACGGGAAAGTTTCAACGCGTGGTGACCCCCCACTTGCAATAACCCGCGCAGAACTGGTCCTCCTCCACGATCGGATCTTGTTAGCTGCGTTCTCTGCCATATTCGTTGCACTGGCGAGAAGGATGCTCCCTCTGCTGGCGTGCTGCGACGTGAGGACCCCAAGCGCCGTGGTTGCAGAACTGGTCCTCCTCCACGATCGGATCTTGTTAGCTGCGTTCTCTGCCATATTCGTCGCACTGGCGAGAAGGATGCTCCCTCTGCTGGCGTGCTGCGACGTGAGGACCCCAAGCGCCGTGGTATACCGTCGCTTGGTTAGCTGCGTTTGGACTTTGGGGTTCTCTTTGACTATCTGAAGCGCAATATCCACGAAGCAGGCCTCCTTCAATGGGTGGTCTCGAGGCAGCTTATGCCGAAGCTGGTTCACTGGCGTGATCAAATGTGTTATATCCGACAGTGAGATCAAGGCCTGCGCAATGTCAATTAGGACCATTAGTAGCGTGGTCGTGACACTGTTTGAATTCTCCATGGAGTTCGAAACGTACAGCGCGTTGAAGACATCCACGTTGAAGATCATAATCTGCGGGAGTAGATCGTATCTGGTGCCCAGCGCTGAGCTGATCAGGTTCTTGGCCAGGATTTTGATGATCGGGAGCAGAATCACGTAGTATTTCTGCTGCGACGGACCCATACTGGTGTATCCGTACAAATAGACGGGATACACCACCGTCAATAATATCTGGCAGTGCATGACAACCACAGTCGTCACCACCTCCTTGAGCAGCGTGCGATCTCGCCACAGATCTTGGCCGAAGAAGACCAAAAAGCACGAGATGAGGGTGGGAAACCAGACTGGAATTCCAAAAACTAACTGGAAAGGGACCGGGAACCCTACGGGCTTCGAGCAGGCAATTTTGAACGACGTGGCGGCTGCAGTGGCGACGATCGACGGGATGAGCTTATGAATCGAGGTCATCTGCAGGTCGGGAACGTTGATATGCAGCTGCTCGAACACGGACCGAGTGATGAAGATTACGAGGATGCTGTCTCGTATCCAGAACATGTAGTTCTTGTCGGGGCCGTCGCTCGGTGGGGCCAACGGTAGAGCGTCCACCATCGTGAGAATTGTAAGACACGGAAAGGGAAGTAACAGGCAAAGGAATAGCGCTCGACATGCCGAGGCGGTGTTGCGGTACTCGTTGAAGTTGCGCATCCGATCAGCCGAGTAGTGGCCGCGTAATTCCACCTGCAGGCTGACGAAGAACTTGAAAACCCGGCGCAAGAAGCTTCGAAGCCGCCGCATCGTGTGATTGAGAGCTCTGAAGTGATCGTATAACGGGAGTGGCGTGTTTCAAGGTGGCGCTCCTTGTAAACTATTTTTGAGCGGACAGATCAGCACTACGAACCGTTTTAGAATGTCCAGCGCTGAAGATTTATCTGTATTTAGAGCTCGGGGATCCTTGTTCGGTGGTGGGAATCAGAGCAAACTATAGACGCAATTCAGTCCCGTGTCGTCATCAATAGCGAACCTAGCAAACTTCCGGACAAATTGACGTTCATTCGATGATAAAAAAGAAGCTGAGAAATGCTGCTATCGATTCACCAAAACACCAACGACAAAGCAGCAGCATCAATCTTTCGGGAATGACGGGAACGATCGCTTACGGGTGGATCTCGTTGCTCTCGCCGTTAAAGTCGTCGTCTTCTGCCAGTCGAAGATAACTCTGGCTTGATACTGGGGAGCCAGCAAAGACAAATATCTTGCGAATGACGTGCTCATCAAGACCAGCGACAACAAGCCTTGCCAGCGTTGAATCGCGCGTTCGTTTCAAACAGGGCTCCGATACGTTCTGCTGCAGTGCCAGCGTACTTAGAAATGCAGCTTTGGACTCCAGTGGTAGCCGCTTGCCTGGCCGGCAAAGCATTTTGTTGTGTTCTAAGATGAAGGTGGTATCACTATCGCAGAAGTCTGAGGAAGCAACGACGTCCAGGTACTCAGGAGTCTTGTTCATCTCCAGCAGCCGGACGAGCGACTCCATGGTATTTTCAGCAGCGTTATCTCCTTGGAACTTTTCAACATTGTTCAGGCGGACTCGAAGCCCTTGCATGCACTTGGCCAGCGGGTGTCCAGCGTCGCTTAAATCGCTCGCTGGTGCGACCATGTCCTCTCGGTTAAGTTTTAGCGACGGAAGAGGCGTATTGCTCGCGTGGTAGTCGCTGAAATCAAGCCGAGCCTCCATTAAACGTGACTTAATTCGCATCTCAGTCAGGTTCGGGCAGTGGCTGAGGAAGAGATTTTCATCCAGATCAATTTCAGCGTCGCCGAGCGCCAGAACCTGCAGAGTAGGCCCGACTGCAGCAAGGAGATGTGGCAGTCCTTCAAGAGCTGAAGAACCTGTCTCGGTCAAGAGCAGATGAAGTGACGTCAAATTACCTAAACGTGCGTCCGAGCGTGAACTTTCATCAAATATCAGGTCACAACGCTGGACTTGGCATCTGCCGAAACCTGGAACGATCGCGTTAACCCACAGGCTGACTCCATCGTCACTGAATATGCGGACAGACTCAATAGGTTCGCCCACATTTAACACCTCGGAGCTTAATGCCACTTGGCCATTGTCATCAAGATGCCAACGGATTGGAGCCTCGGGTTTCAGCGTTGCATCTCGTTCAGCAATCTTGCCACGCGGGGAGTCGAAAAGATCTTCCTCGGGGTGATCGGACTGCACGATGCTCATAAGAGCCTCCATGTCAGCTACAGTCATTTCGCAGCTATACCCCAAAGTAACGAGTGTAAGCGATTTCAACGACGAGCGCGAACGTGCTCGCTTCGAGAAAATCCATAGGCAATCCACTTCCATTCCTGCGCCGTCGGTTTCTCCGATACACAACCCCATGCTGAGTGTCCGCGTCGTTTGGTTGGCGCTGGAGACTTTGGTGCGTAACAATGCCTGGTTTTCTCGATTAGTTGTGGACGTCGGTGAAGACTCGGAAGACGAAGAAGGCTCGGAAGACTGCAACAACCCCACCCTCCAGACGAACCAACGTGCGTGGAGGACCATGACTGGACAAATTCTCTGCAGTCTCTTCGACAGCACGCGGCGGCTGCCCGGGCAAGCACATACGAAACATGGTTTTGACCCTAAAATTCCGAGACCGGCGAGATGGCAGCAGGTAGAAGCTCTTCAGCTATGGCGCAGAAGCAAACAAAATCTGTCAGATATCGCAGCGCTGTGCTCCGCGGCTGTTGTCTTAACGAACTGAGGGGTAGTAGTAGGCAACAATTCCAGATTCGCCACCATTGGCTCCAACACAAACCTGCACCTCATACATAGACTTAGGTGGGACACTCTCATTCCCCGGCGTTTGCACAACGCTCTCCCAGTCCGCCTTGATCACCTTATCGGCTTTTGCAACATCTTCCAACACTTCCGCCGGACTCTTGGAGAACGTCCTCTCTCGGTGCACGAAACCCACTCGAACTGGAACTTCGATGTCATCCCCCGGCTTGCCCGACGTCATCTTCTTGTTCATTGCGGCAAAAATGTATGCTTCCTCGAGAAAAAATATTTGTAAACGGTGAAAAACTAACATTTTAGGGGTGAAAACTCCAAGTAAAAATTATTATTTTTTTATCGCTAACTACACGCGTTGCATTTGCTGCACCAAGAAGGCAGGGGTCACAACAAAGAACTGCTGTTATTGTTTGTAGTAGTTTGTAAACGGTGAAAAACTAACATTTTAGGGGTGAAAACTCCAAGTAAAAATTATTATTTTTTATCGCTAACTACACGCTTTGCATTTGCTGCACCAAGAAGGCAGGGGTCACAACAAAGAACTGCTGTTATTGTTTGTAGTAGGCTCGTATCCTACTTTGACACCCAATTGAGAAACTATATTTGCATCGCTCGAAAGACAACTTGACGAGGCGAATTCCTGGTACGTATTGGGGGCACTGGCACCTCAAAGTACTGAATGAATCTATTCGTATTAACGATAAGCAACAGTGCGTCCAGTGCTTGCACGATCTCGTGAGGAGCATACGACGGATGATCAGACCCCTCGGGGGTCGTTAGATGGATCGTTAAGCCTCGGACGCACTGCAATAGCGGGTTGCTCGTGTCGGTCATCGCCGCCGCCAAAGCTGAGACGTTGTCCCAACACACTGGCAACGTAAGCAACATCGTTTTGCTCGCGCGAAACTGGCTAAAGTTTAGGTGTACCTCGACATCTCCTTGCTTGAGACACAAGCCTTGCAGAGTGGGGCAGCACCGAATCATGACGCTTATATCCACGATGTAGCCAGGGTTCTCGACAGAAGGGTCCAGCCAGCAGCTAGAAATTGCGCGAGTCTGCTCATATTTGCGTTTGCGTTTTCAGTGAACTTCAGCGTTAGTTTGGACAGAGTATGGATAGGAGGGTACTTTCGCGACCTCCGACCGGGCCAAACACAATCCGAATCCAGGGACGATGACTCGCGCCCTGGCCATTGTCACTGAGTGTGCGCACCACAAAGCCACACGACTTAATGGCCATCAACCCAAACGACTTTTGCGTATGCCATACCGAATCTGAGCGCCAGGTTTCAGCGTCGCCTCTCTGTCCGCCACGGAGTGCCATACAAACGCTCCTCTGGGTGGTCACAACTCAAGATCGCCGCAAACGCCTTCACATCGCCGACGTCCAATCCCGATATTGTTGATCTCCAGCGACTGAAGCGACGAACATGCTCGTGCTGGCGTCTTGAATGTCCACCGCCATTGGCGTCAACCGGAACTTTAATAATGCTAGCTACCCCCGGACAATTGGCGGTAATTTTACGCTCCATGCACTCACTAAGAAGTACTTCGAAGTAAGAAAAAACTTCGTTCATTGATTCATCAAAACTCCAATGACAAAGTACTTTGGAGTAGCAACAATCCTTGAAGAACGGGGAATGCCGCTTACAGGTGTATTTCATTACCCTCGCCGTCGAAATCATCGTCTTCTGCCAGTCTGAGGTAAGTCAGACGAGATACAGGAGAGCCAGCGCAGACAAATATCTTGCGAATGACGTGCTCGTCCAGATCAGCAACAGCACGCCTTGTCGAGGCCATAGCGCTCGTTCGTTTCAAACTGGGCTCCGAGACATGTTGCTGTAGCGACCGAAGACTCAGAAACGCGGCTTTGCTCTCCAAAGGCAACAGCTTACCCGGTCGATACAGAATTTCGTTGTGATGTTTGTCGAAGCTGTCGACACGATCGAAGTACATCAGAGGAGCAACGACGTCCAGATACTCCAGTCTCTTGTTCACCTTCAGCATTTGGAGAAGAGACTCCGTCAAGCTGGCAGCAGTGGCCTGTCCGTGCAATATCTGTACATAATTCACACGAACTCGAAGCCGTTGCATGCACTTCGCCAGCGGGTTTTCAGCGTCGCTTAAGTCGCCCACTAGTGCAGCCATGTCCTCCGGATGAAGTCGTAATGACGGCAGCGGCATCCTGTTTGCATGGTAGTAACTGAAGTTGAGCCGAGCCTCCATCAAACGCGATTGAATTCGCATCTCGACCAGGTTCGGGCAGTGCCAGAGGAAGAGATTTTCGTCCACATTGATTTCAGCGTCGCGGAGCGCAAGCTCTTTCAGCGTAGGCCCAATAGCAGCAAGGAGATGGGATAGGCCCTCCATGGCTGCGGGAGCTGCCTCAGACAAGAACAGATGAAGAGCAGTCAGGTTACCTGAAGGCTCGTCCAATCGTGTGCTTGCATCGAATGCCAAGTCGCCGCGCTGAACTTGGCACCTGCCGAAACCGGGAACGATCGCGTTAACCCACTGGCTGACTCCATCGTCACTGAATGTGCGGACAAATTCAATAGGTGTGTCCACATGTAACACTTCAGAGCTTAACACCGGCAGACTATTCTCGTCGAATTTCCAGCGGATTGGAGCCTCGGCTTTCAGTGTTCCATCCCTCTCAGCAACCTTGCCGCGGGGAGATTCACAGAGATCTTCTTCTGGGTGATCGGACTGCAAGATACTCTTGAAAGCCTCTATGTCTGCTACAGATATTTGGCAGATATTCGATACGGTAGTGAACGTAAGCGACTCCAACGAAGACAATGCACGAGCTCGCTTCGAGAAGAACCCGTAAGCCATCCACTTCCACATCCGCGCTCTTACAGCGTCGTCGGTTTCTTCGACGCACAAGTCCATGGTCAGTTTCCTCGTTGCTTGGTTGACAACAGCCGCGGAGCATAGCGCCGCTAAATCTGACAATTTTTGATCACCTCTGCACCCAAGGTGAAGCGCTTCAATCTGATGCCATCTCGCTGGTGTCGAGATTTTAGGGTCGAAAACGTGTTTCGACATAGCGCCGCTAAATCTGACAATTTTTGATCACCTCTGCACCCAAGATGAAGCGCTTCAATCTGATGCCATCTCGCTGGTGTCGAGATTTTAGGGTCGAAAACGTGTTTCGTGTCTGCCTGCTCTGGTAACCGTCGCTTGCTGTCGAAGACACTGCGGAATATTCGCCCAGTCGTTGCCCGCCCCGCACATTGGTTGATGGTCTCTACCGTCGAGTCCTCTTCACCTTCCTCTCCTTCGCCGACGTCCACAACCAATCGAGAGAACCAGACATTGCTACGCACCAAGTTCTCCAGTGTCTGTGCAAACTGAGGGGTAGTAGGCAGCAATTCCAGATCCACCACCATCGGCTCCAGCACGAACCTGCACCTCATGGACTTGGGCGCCACCAGCTCATTCCCCGACGTACGTACATAGCTCTCCCAGTCCTCCCTAATCACCTTTTCAGCCTTTGCGGCACCCTCCAACAAGGAATTCACTTCCGCCGGATTCTTGGAGAACGTCCTGTCTCGGTGCACAAAACACACTCGAACCGGAACTTCGATGTCAACCCCCGGCTCGTCCGGCTTCATCTCCCTGTCCATTGCGGCAATCTTCGCCAACACCTTCACAAAATTTGCACTGGGATGGCCGCGAGCTTTGATACTGCAAAATTGCACTAAATCGGAGTCAAAGTCCTCTCCACTCCCAGTGTCGTCCATCCCCACGAGCAGCACGAAGCGGGTCGTTGTCCTCCTCGGACATTTCTTCCCCTTCCTCGCCCATCTCCACGTCGCAGTGATTGCCCAGCAGATACTTGACCGCCCATTGGTCCACGCGGTACACGGCGCCCAATAGCAGCAGCGCCTCTCTGGCTTTCTGAAAGTTATCTAGAAACTCCTCTTCTGTGGGGTATTGGAGGGTTTCCCCCTCTGGAATCTTATCGTCTCGACGGGACGCCCACTTGCAGGTGGCGTCGCTGCGCGTGCCACGCAGGCTGCTCGCACTCGATCACGCCGTCGTAGATGCGGCCCTTGAGCGCCGCGCACCACGGCTCGAGGAACGCCCAGCGCGCGAGCCACGGTCGGTCGGGCATCGTGGCGTTTGGGGATTGGTAGAAACGCCGTCGAATAAAATACTATAGCACTTGATTTCCGAACAAAACTAATGTACTACTTCAAAGTATTGTGACGAATAAAATACTATAGCACTTGATTTCCGAACAAAACTAATGTACTACTTCAAAGTATTGTGGTACTTTGGCCGGTCAATAGTGCTAACCGACATCGACTGGTACAACATATACAATAGATATTATTTAGATATTATATTTGTTGTCCTATTTTACTGAAAATATTAGTAACAATATATCCAAACTATAAATCATAGGACATCCAAAAACTCGATAGTATTATCCCAACAAAATG
>JAIKVH010001248.1:0-10093 GCA_024679275.1 Phytophthora niederhauseri
CTGAGCGTCAGATGATCGCTGTCGAGCGCGTCAAAGAGTACGCAGACTTGGAGCCTGAGGAGGGCGTCGTCGGCTCGGGAGACACCGCAAAGGCGGATGAGATGCCGTACTTTTGGCCGACAGCTGGACACATATCGATAAAGGCTCTGACGGTGACGTACGGCGCAGCAGCTCAAAGTACTGAGAAGCATGACAGGTTTGGCGACGCCGAATGGGAGTGGGTCGGACCACGGGTGGACACTCCAGCGCTGAAATACGTCACGTGCGAGATCCCTGCTGGCCAGAAGATCGGCATTTGCGGTCGGACAGGAGCTGGGAAGTCGACGCTGCTGAACGCGCTGTTCCGAGCTGCGTCATGGGAGCGAAGCGGTAGCATCATGATCGACAACGTGCCTTTGGACTCCCTGAAGCTCCAAGATCTGCGGTCACGACTCACGTATATCCCACAAGACGTGGTGTTGTTCTCTGGCACGGTTCGGTCAAACCTGGATCCCAGTGGGGCGCTGGGCGACGAGCGGCTCTGGACGGTGCTACGTAAATGCGGCAGTCTCGCAAACGCCATCGCCAAGTTAGATCGCGGTCTGGATACAGCCATCGAAGGTGGCGCCGAGGAGCAAGCAGCGACATTCAGCCAGGGCCAAGCCCAGCTGCTCTGCATTGCACGAGCTCTGCTGCGTCCATCAAAGGTTCTTTGCATCGATGAAGCCACAGCCTCGATCGACCACGAGACCGAGCGCGCCATTTCAGAGGTAAGTCAGTACCCCGGTATAATTCTGCTGTGATATTTGTTTTTGAATCTGATCGTTTACTGTGTACAGGCTATTGCGTCCGAATTCGCGGCGTCCACGGTTCTGACTGTGGCTCATCGTATCCAAACGATCATGCACTGCGACCGAGTGTTGCTACTCGATAATGGGCGCATCGCTGAAACCGGTGATCCGAAAGCGCTGGCACAGAATCCTCAATCTTTATTCTACCGGTTGGCAAACTCGTCTGTGAGCGAGACCGAACTGCTTTGAAGGCAAACCGCTATAATGAACATACGTGTACACGATTTAATGCCTCGTGCTTTATGCTAGACCAACGATTTTGCGGACGCTGGTTTGTCTTCCTTGGCGAGCTTTCCATCTGCCTTTTCGCTCTTGGCACGTTTGAACAACGATTTCTTGGGTGGGGAATCGTTGCTTGGGGCATCTTTTGCTTGGCTTTCCGCTGGTTTGTCGGTAGATTTGCTAGTGTCCGCCGTAGCTGGTTGAGCTGAAGTAGCAGGGTCAGCCTTTGCCTCGTCATTGCCGGCAGCATCTTTTGCCGTTGGCTTTGGGAGCTTTTTCGGCGGGTCTTTAAAGATTTTGATTTTGTAGCGCACGATGCCGCGGATCAGGTCCTCCACAAACTTTGGAAGCCACAACGAGTCTTGGTACTGAGATCATCAGAATAGAGTAACAAAAGTTTGTTAAGCTGTTGCTTCAGAATGAATTCATCCACGTTGTGATTTACCTTTTCGATCGCTTTGAGCAGCTTCGCATGACCACGGACGTTGGCCCAGTCAAGTGGACACATCGCAGCCTATGGAGTATATCAAAAGCAAACGAATGGTAAAAATACCGAGTTCGGTAGTACTAGAAGTAGTACCTGTAAGTGTAAAACAATCACGTACGTCGTAGTCTTGTACGTAAAGATCTTTCACATCAGATGCACGCAGTAGAGCTATACTAGCGTCGACGTGGCCAGCCCAGCACGAGAGATGCCTGGAGTGAGAAACATTAGTATATAATGTCATACATGACAGCAACGACGTAAAAGGCAAGGCGTTTGTTGCTTACAAAGGTAGGCTGCCGTTCTCGTCCAAGCATCTCGGACTAGCTCCAGCAGCCAGCAAGTAGTTTACGACTGGCATCGAGCCGCCTTTCGCTGCCCTAAATTCCCATTACATGACAAGCATTAGTTAGAAGAATTTTCTACCATCAATTTTCTAACAAAAACTCACCAATGCAACGGAGTTTGGTGAAGCTGCCGTCATCCCCACATGGGGTTTGATATCAAATGGGTGAGAACATAGCAACAAAAGACAAAGTGTGATGATACAGCTTACATTCCATGGGTCCAGTTTGCTGTCTGTTGGGCTCTCGCCCTCGACTTCGACAAGGTGCTTCACTCTCACCATATCCCCCTTTATCGCTGCCCAGAAAATGTCCGACAGAACGCACTCAACGCTCGAGCTGCCAAAGTATTTATCCATCGGGGACAGATGCTTCCGTGTCTACATCGCACATGTTACCGAGCATCCCCCCCCCGGTCAGTGTTGATGACAAGTACTAAAACATAGCGCTTCAGAAAATAAATTACCGTCGGGAGGATCCGAATTTGCACGGGCATGCGCGTTCGTTTGATGGCCTTGACGATGCGCATCTTCATCTGAAACTTGGCCTTCTCTCGGTCCACAAAGCCAGTTTTCTTCTTGGACAGTTTGGGCGCCTTCGCAACAGTCGCAGAGCCTTCTCCAGGAGCATTGTTACCAGCCTCTGCAGCTTCTGCGATCTCTAGCGCTTTCAGTCTTTCCTCCTCCTCCTTTTCCAGCATTTCCTGCCTCTTTTGAATTCGCTCTTCCCGAGTTTTCTTCCCAAAGCAAGACGAACTTCGTCACAACCACAGAAAGATGGATCACATCTACAGTTGCAAATAATAACCCCCCCTACCTTCTTCCTCGAGGGCGACGTAGCTCTGCCATTTTTGTTCGTCTTCTTCTTTTTTCGTGGTGTTTTCCCGTCGGGGGTTGCCGTAGTCTCAGGCGTATTGGGGTCAACCGAAGCTGAATCAGTATTGCCAAGACCCTCAGTGTCCGTCTCATCTTGAGGACTCCCCTCTCTCGACCCGGGATCCGTCAGAACTCCACTGTACGGCGTGTTGTTGCTCTCCTGCCTCGACTCCCAGTATGTTTCTTGGTCGAACACGTTAGTCGGCGACTCGGGTACCCCCGCCAAGTTTCCTTCTTTATCGTAGTAGTAGCCGGTCGTCTGCTCCGCCGTGAGTTGATCCAAGTACAGTTGCGGCTGAGGCTCTTCCGGGTTATAGTTCCAAGCCTCCTGCGCTTCCGCTGCATAACCCCCGAACTCTTCCCCATGGGTATAATAACCATAGGTTTGTCCCCTGCCCGCGTTGGGATCGTAGCCCTCAGCCATATTGGGGTCGTAGCCCTCGTACTGGTATTGGTACGCGTCATTGGTGGAAGCCCCCTCCTGGCCTTCTTGCTGTGCATAATACCCTTCGTAGCCTTGTTGTGAGTAGTAGTCGCTGTAGTCCTGCTGTTGATACGCGGAGTAGTCTCCTTCCCCTTCTTGCTGCTGATAGTAGTAGGTCCCGTAGCTGTTGGCGTCGTAGCCTTCCGGATACGCATAGTCTGCCCCTAATTCTGCAAAGAGCAGAATTATCAGCGCCATCAATACTAAGCTCGATCTGCGACCTAATTCTGCTGTACTCACCTCCATTCTCGCCCCCAGCGTCTTGCTCTGCACTATACTCGCCCTCCATGTTGGCACTGCGTCCGGCAACTTGAAGCGAGATCGCGTCGCTTCAAGCTCACATCAGGTAGTACCGTATCCATCATAATTATGCACCAGTGATGGTACCAATTTATTTGAGGCAATTTCATGCTTGTCATCATTTCTATTTGAGGTCAAAGAAAATGATGGAGTTCTTCCGCCAGCTGGGCGAGCGCCACGAGGCGCTCAAGAAGAAGATCCACAGCACGCGCATCCCTCTGTCCAAGAACGGCCAGCGCTTCATGGGGCTCGTGTACTTCACCACGCCCATCATCGGCGGCTACTACGTCATGAAGTGGGCGGAGCGCCGCGCCGACGCCAACTTCCAGCGTGAGGTACGATTTTTATTTGAGTACAATCATTAAATCATTGTATATTAAATACAATAATTCCGTTTTCTTGTAGGAGACCGAGATCCGCCGAGCCGCCGGCAGCAACGCCAAGTACGTGGCCCAGCAGAACCAGCAGCTCAAGAGGATGCTACAGGAGAAGCAGGAGTAAAGAAGAAGAAAAAACTCCAAAATGTGCTAAAACCGTGAAAAAAAGTTTTGTTACTCAAAAGACAGGGTACCTGGAAGTTTTGTTTTAGCTCTAGACATCGTAGTTGCCTTTAAAGAGGTAAGTCGGACTGGACTTAGCTCGTCTCCTGCTTCGTCGTGCCTCGCAACGAGTTACCGGTGGCCTTGTCTCCACCCTTCTTGCACTTGGCCCGCTTCATGTAGCATTCGTTCGAGTACGTGTTGCCTTGCTCGTCCTGAACGGGATCGTAAACGTCAAAGCACACGGAAGGACAGTCACTGCCGGTAGCTGCACTGCTGCTCTCACTCCTGCTGTCCGTCTCAGCACCGAATGGGAGTTTCCCGTAGCGCTTTTTGTAGTCCGCGTAGATTTCCTCCATGCTCTTGCGCCTCTCCTTGCCCTTGCACTTTGCGCGGCGCATCTCGCACTCGTTCGAGTACTGCACGCCGTTGGCGTCGTACACGGGCCGCACGACGGCGAAGCAGAACGCGGGGCAGTCCAAGTCGCTTGAACCGGACGAGTTGTCTGGAGATGAGGCTGGAGTGAGCGGCTTGCTTGCTTCGGCGGAGGTGGTCGCGACGGCGGCTAGGAAGAGGACGGCGGCGAACTTCATCGTGATACGAAGTGGCTTGAGCTCTGCGAGTCCAGAAATGACCATCACTACTGTACGAGAAATAAAAGTTGTAGATATCAAGGCTGTGCTTCAAGAAACGAACACACGCTCGATCCAGGATAATTTTTGTGATGAGAACTTGTGGAGATTACGTGCTTGCGTAGCATGATCAATGAGCCATGAATCAATTGACAAATGGGCGGACGCTTCGCCAGCCAGCTTCTTTCTCGCAGCAAGCTTTCGCTCTTTCGTACATTTGCACGGAACTGTATGCCGGGCGCGCAATCACCCGAACTTTTCCAGAGATTCCGTGAGCCCCGCGTGCTATTCGATAGAGTACAATGGCAAGATTTCAGTTAGCATTGCTTGGTGTTGGTCTGCTCAATGCCCCCGCAACGCTGGAGTATTAAATGTATCCTCACGTAGTAGCTTGGTGTTGGTCTGCTCAATGCCCCCGCAACGCTGGAGTATTAAATGTATCCTCACGTAGTCGCTCACTCTTGCGAATGACTCGGGTCAAACTCAAACAAACATCCACACTTGCATCGGGCGTTACCACTGTGCGACGGTTCCCTCTCTGTCGAGTATTTTTCAACTCCATCTACCAGGCAGTGCTGCGGCAGCACCGAGCGATAATGAGCGATAGCAAAGTAGATGCGATGGAAGCCAAGCTGCGCGAGATGTTCGAGGTGCGTTCAGGTTACCGCGACGAGCACAGCCAGGCTGCGATGCTGGCCAAGCACTTCCGCTCTTTCGACCGGGACGGGTCGGGCGTCTTGGACTTCGACGAGTTCGCGCGTGCGATGCTGTCGCTCAACTTTGTGGGGGTTCAAGCGGAGACCGAGGCGCTCTTCGACCGCTACGACGCGGATCTCGACGGCGTTCTCAGCTACGCCGAGTTCGCCCGAGCAGTCACTGGGGTATCCGGTCGAGTACCGCTAACCGGTCGAGCTCGGTCGCTGCTCGAGTGCGTCCGTGAAAGTATTCTCGAGGCGGGCGGCAAGAACGGCATCCGGACATTGGGCGTGATCCTGCGGCGAATGGACCAGAACGGCAACGGCATGATCGAGCTGGAGGTCCGTAGACTTTTGCGACCAACCCATTTATCACCTTTGGTGCCTAACGAAACCCTCTCGCTTGCCAGGAGTTCCGCGATGGAATCGCCCAGTTGGGCATCCGCGACGTGGACCCAGATGAGTTGGAGCGCACGTTTCGCTGCTTCGACCGAGACCAGAGCGGCAAGATCACGATCGATGAACTCATGCGCGGGCTTCGGGGGTCGATGGTGAAGCGCCGCATCCTGCTCGTGAAGAAGGCCTTCGCTCTATTGGACACTTCAGGTGACGGTCATGCGACTATCGACGAAGTGCAGCGCCTGTACGACGCCTCGCAGCACCCCGAAGTCCTCGCTGGGAGGATGAAGCCCCGCGACGCGATGCTCGAAATGATGAGCGTCTTCGAGCAGTCGGACTCGCGCGGCGACGGAGTCATCACGTGGCACGAGTTCCTCGAGTACTACAAGGACCTGAGCGCTGGCATCGCCAACGACGACGAGTTCGAGCTCATGGTGCGCAACGCGTGGCACCTCAGCGGCGGCGTCGGCTGGAGCGCCAACTCGTCCTGCCGTCGGGTGGTCGCCACCTTCCGAGACGGCTCCCAGCGCGTGCTGGAGATCGAGAACGATCTCGGTATCGCTCCGTCGGACACACGTCGCATGATGGAGAAGCTCGCGGCTCAGGGCTATCGGGACATTGTAGGCTTGTCACTAGCTCACTAAGTGCCCCTTGTCCACCGTGACAGACACATAGAAGCAACATAGCGACCCTCTTCTCTTCTCTTCAAGCCCTTGGGTCCAGTCGCAGATACACCAAGGACTGGGTATCCGATACGTATGTCGAGCAGATCTTCGTCCTCGTCCCCGCCACGCTCACCGGAAGTTTACGTGCGGATCGAGTCGCCAATGGACATCGAGGCGAGCGACGGTCGAGAGGACTACGCGTCGGACCCAACGCCTTGTGGCGGCACTTGTCTCTGAAGGCGGCAAAGGCGAGTAAAGACCAAAGGCAGAAGACGATTCTGGCTGATGTGAGTGGAGCAGCTCGCTCTGGAGAGCTGGTAGTGCTGATGGGGCCATCGGGGGCTGGTAAGACGTCGCTCCTTGACTGTCTGGCTGGGAGGAATCGACGCGTCACTGGTCGTGTGACTGTGAACGGCACTCCACTCGATGACAGCGTTAAAGCGCTCATGACGTCTACGAGACGCTCACGGTTCGAGAGCATTTGATCTTCCAAGGAAAGCTCCGTATTGGGGGAGCAGTCTCAAAGAAAGAGATTCTGCATCGCGTTGACCGGATCATACGCGAGTTCGGCCTGGCAAAGGTCTCAGCTTCATTGATTGGGGGCGTTCGCGTCCGCGGGATCTCCGGGGGCGAGAGGAAGAGACTGTCGCTGGCTGCGGAGGTGCTGGGCGATCCAGCGATTTTCTTCGTGGACGAGCCGACGTCTGGGCTGGACAGCTTCATGGCCGATTCGGTGATGATGCAGCTGCTGGGCATCGCTCGACACGGGAAGATCGTGGTCGCTACGATCCACCAGCCGTCCTCGGAGCTTTTTGCGCGCTTCGACCGACTGTATCTGATGGCGAACGGCTCAGTGGTGTACGATGGACGAGCCAAGGACGCTGTAGCTTACTTCAGCTCGCAAGGACACGTGTGTCCAGCGTTCTCAAACCCAGCAGAGTATTTCATGCGGCAGCTCGTTGTGCTAGACGACGAGAGCGATCAAGCTGGGGCTCAGCGTGTGCAGCGTCTACTTGATACGTGGAAATCTTCCCGCACAGTGGCAGCGGGTGTACCTCTAACAGGACCAACGTCGAGCTTTACTGGAGGAAGATTCCCGCACAGTGGCAGCGGGTGTACCTCTAACAGGACCAACGTCGAGCTTTACTGGAGGAAGAAGTGCTGAGCGTCTCAACATACTCGCGCAAACGATCGTCCTATCGCAGAGAAATGCCGCGCGGTTGCTGCGGGACAAGCTCTCGCTTCGAGTCTCTATTGCGCAGTCCTTAATGACGGCTGTCATTGTGGGGTTAGTCTACTTGCAACTGGATTTGGGGCAGACTGGCGTGCAGAATTTTGTTGGCGTCTTCTTCTTCATGGTTGTGAGCCAAACTATGATCACCGCCAACGGACAATTCAGCTCCGTGCCCTTGGAACTCACTCTCATCGCACGCGAGTACCAGAGCGGACTCTATTACGTGGCATCGTGGTATCTGGCCAAGAACGTGAGTGAGCTGCCCATGCAAATTCTACTACCAATGGTGTTCTTCCTCCCCGTGTACTTCATGATCGGCATTGGCCACGGCGCGCTTGTGTGCGTCTACCAACAAGTTATGGTGATTCTTGTCCACAGCGCCGCGGTGGGGTATGGCTACATGATTTCATGCATTTGTCGGCGTGCTGATATCGCCCCTATCGTTGGAATTGTTCTACTAATGCCTATGGTGCTGCTGGCTGGACTGCTCATCAACTCGGAGGACATTCCGGTCTATCTCATCTGGCTCGAGTATCTCTCCCCTCTAAAATACGGCTTCGAGGGACTTATGAAGGTCTTCTGGGGTGAAGTCAGTGAGATCTCGTGTGCGTCTAAGACGTGCGTGGCCCAGTCAGGAGCACAAGTGCTGAGTAACTACAGCATGCACGGGCGATCGGCTCTTGAGGATGGATTGCTGCTGCTCGCACTTAGTGTTGGTTTCCGAGTGGCGGGGTTTCTGGCGCTACTCTGGAACCTCAAGCACGACAACCGCTAAGTTCAAGGCCTATTACCATCAATCTAGCGTGGCTTTTCTCCGCAATGGTTGAGACCGATTCACTTCGAAAGTTCCAAGATCACTGATAAGGAAGTTCCTGACTATGGTCGACAAAATCAAGGGCGAACTGAAGCGGTCGCTGCGATCGAGCATGAATGCGACCATCAACTCGGTGTGTCTGAACTTCGAGAAGAGGTTAGACTTGGGGACGCCAATGCCTGGAGCAGATCGTGGAAGGAATGCTGAAGAGTTTGACAACTACTACAACAACTGTCACCAGCTCGTCGAGTACATCGCCACGACGATGGACACGTCCCCGGACTTTCTCGAGCAAATGAACTTCGTCATCCTGGCGTCGCGCAATAAGGCGCCGAAAACGATCCTCGACTCGGTGCTGAAGAAAGAGCTCTGGTTCCGTCGCAGTGAGGAGTGCCACTTTGACGAGCAAGTCGACACCGAAGGCCCCACCAGCTCCACAACACTGGGGCCGACGTTGGGGAAGAGGAAGATCTTGCAGACGAAATCGCTGGCTAAACGCCACCGACGGGCGGGTGTTGAGGACGATTCCAACTCCTCCGAAGAAGAGAAAAGTGAGTTGAACACGGATAAAAAGATCCAAGAAACGGAGAAGCAAATGGAGTTGAATGGCAAGGCACCGGCAGCTCCCGTTTCAGTTAAGCCGACAGACTTGAAAAGTACGAAAAGTACGGGGGTGGACGAAGATGCCGTTGGGGACCTCTGTCTGCTAAAACCGCAGTCACCGGGGCAGCTCGAGGCTATCAAAAAGTGGATTCAAAATGTCAACGAGCTCATTGACGCGAAATACTGCGAGCCTCCAACGGGATACACCTGCTCTCGGGGTTGCACCGAGCGTCGTGAACAGATGAGCGATGACTCGGAGCTGCGTGATATTTGGGAGCGAGTTAACAGCCACTTGAAGGACTGCGAAAACACGCAATGCGAGTTAAGGACTCGGTACAACCTGAACAAAACTATGAACCTCGTCGAGCTCAAGCAGTTCGAAATCGGTGGCGTGCACCGCGACCTGAAAGTCGAGAAAACCAAGTGGTCGACTGGCAAGCCATACGACCCGAACTCCCTGGATTTGCTGGAGAAAACGCATCAGCTCAAGAAGGAAGAGCTGGCCGCTCTAGAGAAGAAGAAATCCTCACTTTGCGCGAAAATGGACAGCATCCGGCTGGATTGGCGCGATGAATTGACGGACAACTCTCGGAACACTGTGTCACACTACGTCTACAAACTGTAGATGTTTTGTTCTGCGTATTCGCCAAGTTTGAATACATGTTTTGAATGCTATTCGGGAGCACGTGGCACTGAAACACGGGCGTGCCGATGCCATGGCCGGCGGAGAGATCGTCCTCGAGTTCGAGGATTTCGAGGCGCCAGTAGAGAACAGAGAGCGGCGAGCTCGCGACTCATAATGTTAACGTACAAATGCATGGATGCATTTTATAATGCAACTGTATGTTCCTCCTGCGTAGGAAAGGAAAGGTGTCGCCACGATGCCATGATCGTAGCAAACAGCTTCACCATGATACGGCTTGAAACGATTGCTACCATTCTACATGGCAAGTCGTAACCAGGTTTCAACGAG
>JAIKVH010001249.1:0-10091 GCA_024679275.1 Phytophthora niederhauseri
CTGTATAATACTTTAGCTACTAATAACAATGCTCGCACTCGTAGTGAAGATGAAGGCAGCGAAGGACAAGCAAGGCGGAGGGCAGGCCATTCATTGCGGCAAGCCACGGCAAAGGGCTCCACAACACCACCGGAGCTGCTCGCAGTGCTCGGGCGTTGTGTGGATTCTACGTTTTGTCCCGTGCGCAACGCCGGGACGCGGGGTTCGTCCCACTCTGCGTCTCACTTGCTTCCAGTATGGCCTTCCAATCCGATCTCTGAGTACTATCCAGTTCCGGTTTTCGGCCAATCGGCGTCCTTCAAACCCATTCCCGCTCTATTTGAAACAACCGATTGTCGGCGCTAAAACGCCATCGACCGACCGACTGCCGATGAAGCTGCCGGCGCTGCTCCTGCTGGGCGCGCTGCTTCCCTGCGCGGCCCACGCGGCCGCGAGCTGCGCGGACTGCGGCATCCTGCTGGGCGCGCTGCTTCCCTGCGCGGCCCACGCGGCCGCGAGCTGCGCGGACTGCGGCGGTCAGACCTGCATGCTGGACGGCACGGCCACGGCCGTCACGGGCGGCGCGACGTCGCTCAGCGTCAACTTCTGCAACTTCGACAGCTCCAAGAACGACTCGTACGCCGTCAGCTTCGGCGTGTCGGCCGTCCCGAGCTGCGACGCCGGCAACGCCACGATCCCCACGCTGGCCTCGCTCGTGGCGGGGGGCGGCTGCACGGCCGACGCCTGCGCCGTCACCGTGAGCTTCGAGGAGGCGCTAGACTGGGCCATCGCCGTGCAGACCAACGGCGCCAGCAACACGCTCACGGCGCAGCTCACGAGCGGCGGCAGCACCGACACGGTGACGGTCGCCACCTTCGAGCCGGTGGTGGCCGCCGTCATGAACGGCGGCACGGCCGGCGTGTCGGTGTGCGCCACACAGGTCGACGTCAGCG
Organism: Phytophthora niederhauseri; assembly: GCA_024679275.1. Classification (NCBI taxonomy): domain Eukaryota; phylum Oomycota; class Peronosporomycetes; order Peronosporales; family Peronosporaceae; genus Phytophthora; species Phytophthora niederhauseri. The sequence goes on from JAIKVH010001249.1 coordinate 933, forward strand.
GCTCGAGGTTCTCGACTGTTAGCAGCTGCAATGCCGCACAGGTCTGCCGGGGAGCGGCCACCGACACCACGTGCACCACGGAGCTCATGAACAACGCACAGGTCACGGACGTGAGCTGCAACGGAGAGGCGTGTACCGGCAGCCTCATTCTCAGCCAGTCGCTGCCCTGTGACGGCTCCACGGGCGACGCCACGGCGCTGATTGTCGGCGTGACGGTGGCCGGCAGCACGCAGTCCAACCTCGCCAGTGTCGGAAGTATGTCGGCTCCGAATTTTACGATCTCAGATGCTACCGGACTCGCCGCCGGCAGCTCGGAGCTGGTGCTGACTACCGACACCTTCTGCGCCTACTCGAGCATCCAGCTGAACGTGACGGTGGACGACGACGCCGTGGAGGTGACCAGCGTCAACTCGACTAGCAACGGGACGGTGGTGGTGGAGCTGGCGTCCGCACTGAGCAGCGACCTGGCGGGCGAGGACGCCAAGCTGTCGCTCTCGCAGTGCGGCGTGTCGGCGTCGGCGTCCTTCGAGGTTGCGAAGGACGCGAAGGAGTCGACCAAGGTCTCCACCGGCTCCACAGAGGGCTCGGACGACGACGAAGCCGTCGCGGGCTCGGCCGGGTCGGTATCAACGCAGGAGGAGAACGCGTCCACCGGACTCTCCCATAGCATCATCGTGGGCATCGTCATCGCCGCGTTCGCACTCGCCGGCTTCGTCTTCGAGTACGTCCATCACAAGAGACGGCAACCCATGCCCGTGGCACAGGACTCTACCGTCAGCAACCTCGCATCGCCCATCTAGCGAGGACACACAAATCGAACCCGACCCCAAGCGAGGGCCAGGCCCCAATGTAGGCAAGTTAATAAAGTTTTTGTGGCTCGTTTTGTTTAGCTTCGTGTGGTGTTTCTTCCTCGTTGTTGCCTTCACTGCAGTTTGCGAGCCTCTCGGATTTTCTTGGAGCGCACCATGGCCAGCTCCTTCTTCAACGCGAAGCGCTTGGGCGCCGACAGCGCGTGGTCGTCAAGCTGCGATTCGAGCTGCTCGATTTGTGCCGACAACTTGGACAGCTCCAGCTCGACGGCAGAGTTCTCGTTATTCGACGGAGTGAAGCTCTCGACTGGTGCCACAGGAGCCGGTCCTGCGTGAGCTGCGTAGGTATTGTCGATACGCCCAGAAGCTGGTCGTTTTTCAGGGAATGGACTCTTGCCTCCATTTCTCTCGGGACTCGACTTGGCAGCTCGTGGGGTTGCCACTGGGGAGGGCGGAGACAACACCGCGTTCGGTGGGAGCTTGTTTTTCAGGTACGCTAGGATCTCCGCGCTCCCTTTTGCGATCACCGCGCCTCGCACCGTGCGTTGTGGATTGCCGTTCATGTAGATCGCGCGGAGGTGAGGGCACAAACCGAGTTCACACGGGACTTTGGCCAGGTTGTTGTTCTCGAATGAAAGGGACGCGAGCAGTGGAGCGTCGTAGATCCGACCAAGCGAGCGCAGCTTGTTGTCCGACACGCTGACCACGCTCACTTTCGCGAGCTGAGACCACGGGAAGCGATCCAGCGTTTCGATCCGGTTGTAAGCCAGCAGCAGCGTCTCCAGCGATTGGAGGTGGGAGATTTCAGCGGATAAAGCTGAGAGGTTGTTGCTGCGCAGATCCAACTCCTTCAGCGTGCTCCCCAGTGCTGGCGAATCGCCGAGGAAGTAACTGATACTTTCAGCTGAAAGTTGGTTCTTTCGAAGTCGCAGGAGCTCGAGATGAGGTAGGGAAGCAATCGAAGGGTGGAGAGACTGGAGCTGGTTGTCCTCCACTGTCAGAGTCTAAAATACAACGACAAGAACAGTGTCAGTTTGACAACCATTCAGATATTTTACAACTAGGAGCATACCTTTAGCATCACCAACTCTCCAACTGAAGCTGGAAGCGCCTGTAGCTGGTTTGATGAAAGGTTCAGGTGGATCAGGGTCGAGCCGAAGTTGAATTGACCTTGGCCTACCAAGTCCGGCGGCAACACAGCAAGCGAGCTATTCGTAAAGACCATAGTTCCTGATGCTGCAGCTTCCCGAAACTGAGCGGTGTACTCCACTGCGGGGGGTGGAAGCTCTTCCGTCTTGTTATTGTCGACTTGGGCCAAGCGTTCTCGTTCCAACTGCAGTTCATCCCGCTCTTCTTCCAGCACATCGACACCAACGGGAGGTGGGCCGCGCGTACGCAGGTACTTCTTGAGCGCCTCACACCCGGAGCTGATCACTGACCTACGGATAGCTCGCAAAGGATTCCCATCAACGATGAAGTGGTTGAGGTGCTTGAGGTAGCCCAGGCCAGGCGGCAGATCCGACAAGTCGTTGTTCGCAACATCCAACGTTTTGAGTCGATAGAGGCACGCGATGTTGGCCGGTAAAGCGGCAAGCATGTTGTCGCGCATATCCAACACCGTGACGGAATCTTTGATGCGCAGAATGGACGTCTCGTCGATGGTGGAGAGTGTGTTGTACCCCAAGAAGACCTGGTCCAGCGTTGCACCTCCCGGAAGCTCTGGGAACACAACGAGTTTATTCTGCCGCAGATCCAAAAACTTGAGTCGCGACAGCCCAGCCAACGCGTCGCCGGTGGACTCCAATCGATTCTTCTTGAGGTCGAGATTCTGCATGTTCCTGAGCGCCCCAAACGATGCCGGTAGGCTTGTCAACTGGTTGGTGTGCGCCATCAAAACGTGCAGCTTGTGCAGTCTGCCGACGTTCTCCGGGAGAGCTGTAAGTGAGTTATCATCCACATGCAAAGCCTCGAGGTTTTCGAGGAGCGCGATGGAATCTGGTAGTCGGCTCAGCTTGTTACCCGACAACACCAACTCTTTCAAGCCCACCAAGGCGCCAAAGCTTTCCGAGAGGTCTTGTTCCAGTTGATTGCTACGGAGATTTCAAGTTAGCGGTGAGGTTACAGCTCCGGAGTCCAATCGGAACTACGTACTGACTCAAATCCAGGTACGTGAGGGCTTGAAGCTCAAAGAACCCCTCTGGGAGGGCTTGCAACGCGTTCTGTGTCAACTTGATCGATGTTACTGAAGTTAGTCCCGCGATCTCGTCGGATATGGATGAGATGGCGTTGTGGCTCAAGTCGATCTTGACCAGGTCAACGCATTCCCACTTCTTCTCGTCCTGAATATGTCAGATACCAATTGTTAGTCTTGATGTTGTACATGTGGCGCACGATTTCTTGTGTTGCATGAAGCAAACCTTTTCCAAGTGTTCTTCCAGGTGATACACTTTGGTCGGGAACTCGGTTAGGTTCCTAGCTGGCAGACTCAAGACGCCCGTCCGTCGAGCTTCCCGTAAAGCTCGCGCAGGTTAGGTTCCTAGCTGGCAGACTCAAGACGCCCGTCCGTCGAGCTTCCCGTAAAGCTCGCGCGGTTTGGTCCCTAGCTGGAGCCAATACCACATCTTGCTGGCGAAGACGCCCCCGCATGCTCTGTCCTTTCATTGTTCTTGATCGGAATCTGAGGATATCTGCGCGAAACGACACGATGCGACTTTCAACACTTTCAACTCGAGTGTATTGCATTTTTTTTTCACTGATGAAGGTGTGTTTTCGAGACATACTCGATATGTACAGCTCAAAACTGAGGTTGACGCACTACGGCTTCACCTACGGCTTCTGTCCGATCTTTCGCAAGTGACGGATCTTGAGCGACCGCGTCATGGCCAAGTCCTTCTTCAGTGCAAATCGTTTCGCTGCCGAGACAGCAAAGTCATCCAGCTGCTGCTCCAGCTTGAGAATCTTCGCGTTCAACTCGGCCAGGACTTCGTCTTCACCCTCTGAAGCTGCAACAGTAACAGGAGCTGCAGATGGAGCTGGGGGCGGCACTGGCTGCTTGGCGAAGGGTGACGTTGCTGACACGGAGCTCGGGTTCGCTGCTGGCTTCACCTGCGGACTCATGTCCACCGGTTTGAAGGGCGACGTTGACGCGTCCACACGAAGGCGCTTGGACTCTAGCGTGGTGGTAGTTGCTCGTTGAGGTGGGAGAACTTGGTTGTTCTGCGTCGACCGCGGCACGCTGCTGGACGGGTTGGTATCCTTGGCGGGCTTTGGGGTCCCTTGTCCGATGGTTGGAGGCAACACATCGGGAGGGAGTCTATTGCGGGGGCACTTCAGCACAGCTTCGGTGCCGTTGTTCAAAATGTGAGTTCGGATACCTCGCTGGGGGTTGCCAGCCAGGTAGAGAGCTCGGAGGTTCTCGCAGAGCGCTAGCTCCGCAGGAATCTGTACCATGACAACACATGAAAGGTCAATCCGAATCCAATCCAGCTACCCAGCAATGCTTTCGAGCCGTACCTGGCGTAGCTCGTTGTTCTCCAGAGACAGAGAAGTCAGCTTTGGAATTTGGTGAACCGTTCCAAGAGATTCCAGCTGCGTGGATGGTAAAAGCACAGCAGAATATGGTTAGATAATGCAGTCACGTGCACATACTTGAAATCCAATACATACCCGGTTGTCAGAGATGCTGAGCACTGAGAGCTGGCACATCGCAGACCATGGGAACCTGTCCAGCGCTCGGATGCGGTTGAACGAAAGCAGCAGCGTGTCCATTGTCTCCAGATATTGCAACTTCTGAGGAATATCCGTCAGGATATTGTTGCGGAGATCAAGCTCTTTCAACGACAAGCAAATACTCGCGTTGTTACCTGCAGCTAGCATAGCATCGATAGCGTCCGTCGTCAGCGAGTTCTTGCCAGCTCGTAAATGCTCCAGGCTCGGGATCATTGCGATAGAGGGGTGAATCGACTTCAATCCGCACTGCTCTGCGACGAGCGTGCGCAGTGATGTCAGTTCGCCGATCGCAGCAGGTAATTCCACCAAGTGGTTCTTCGACAAGTTCAGCTGAAGCAGCGTCTCGCCAAAGCGGTACTTCCCCGCAGCACCAAGTTGGACTGGTAGTTGCTGAAGTTTCATGTCGACGAGCTGCAGGTTGCCCGAGGCAGCAGCATTGCGGAACAAGTACTCGTCCTCCGCCGGCGGTTCTTCAGCCATAGGTTCGTCCTGCTCCATCTCCCTCTGTCGGATCGTAAATTCATCCACTTCTTCCTCCATAGCGTCCACGCCTTCTGGGGGACCACCGCGGGTCCGCAAGTACTTCTTGAGCGGCTCCGTGCCGCCAGAAATGATGGAGCGTCTCACCGATCGCAGCGGGTTGCCGTCAACCAGCAAGTGGTCGAGGTACTTCAGGTATCCCAGCCCCGCTGGCAGATCATGCAGGTCGTTGTTGGTGACATCAAGCGTCTTCAGGCGATACAACTGCGGGATTCTATCCGACAACCGCTGCAGCTTGTTGTCTCGCACGTCCAGCACCGTCAACGACTCCTTCACGTTCAGCACAATCTCCTCCGGAATTTCATGGAGAGTGTTAAACCCGAGGAAGAGCTGGTCCAAGCTCGAGTTGTTCTCGGGCAGCATCGGGAACACCTCGAGTTTGTTCTGTCGCAGGTCAATGAACTTGATCGAGACGAGCCCAACAAACGCGTCACCCGTCGTCACCAGACTGTTCTTCTTCAGATCCAATGTCAACAACCCCGTGAGCGATCCAAACGACGCCGGCAACTCCACAATCAGGTTCGAGTGCGCCGACAGCGTCTTCAAGTTGCGCAGCTGGCCGACCGTGGACGGCAGCGTCCTCAGCTGGTTACTCTCCACCTTCAGCACCTCCAAGTGACTGAGTCCGCCAATGGACTCCGGCAACTTTGTCAACTTGTTGCCCTCCAGTCCGAGCTCCCGCAACTTGTCCAACTTGCCCAGTTGCTCCGGCAAACAGCCCTCCAGCTCATTGCTACACAAGAAAAATATGCCCTCACATTAGTGTCTTTTTCGTCAAAAAGACGTTTTTGACATAAAACCATACTTGCTGAGGTCGAGGCTCGTGAGCGTCTCGAGGTTATGACATAAGACCATACTTGCTGAGGTCGAGGCTCGTGAGGGTCTCGAGGTTCCAGACTTCCAGTGGCAAGTGGCGGAGGCGGTTGTGCCGCATCTTGAAGCTCACGAGGTACTTGAGCGTCTCCACTTGCGTCGGCAGCTCTGCAATGTCATTGTAGCTGTCAAAATTGTCAAAAATGACAATAACACAAGGTCAGCTGCTGTCAAAAACGCACTAGATAGGGTCGACATATTCACCTTAGGTCGAGCTTGCGCAGCACCGCGCACTCCCAGCTGCGCTCGTCCTCGTCCAGCAGCTCGTAGAGGCGGAAAACCTCCTCCGGGAAGCGCTGGAAGTCGCGCGAGGACAGGTTCAAGCTGCCGGACTGGCGCGCGAGGCGCAGGGTGCGCGCCATGGCGCTCGCGGGCGCCGCGGAGGAGGCGGAGAACGCCGCCGAGCGCCGCATCGCGTCGCGGATGCCCATTAGTGTTCAATTGTGCACGAATTTGCGAATTCGACATTCTCGTTTTTACGTAAGTTACATATGGGATTTTCCGCCAAAACGTAGGCGGATTGGCTTATGATTTCCGGAATTGATGTAGGATAAGTAGTATTCGGCCGGACACCCGACCCCTATGAATAGCTTACCACCTACCTGTAGCCAATCAGCGATTTTTTTCTTACGATTGGAGGCTAATTGACCTATTTTCATCCAATCATCGCCCATTAGGGTTAGGTTAATTCCGTTCCATCTTATTTCCGGAATCGTCCGGAATTTCCTTCTTCGCGCAAATAAGTAGCCATACAAAACCAAATATGTTTGTCGTTCTTATCAGATAAGTGCACTTCGTGCCAGAACAAACGCCCCAAAACGGCCCAAAGAAGTCTGCATCCCATGCGAGACTTCCAGTAGACGAGAGAGCTTGTTTTTCTATAGATAGAAGGTCAACGTAGATGCTGCACGAGTCAATTTCAGACTTGCCTCAAGACAGAGAGAGGGGATGCGGCGAGCTTCTCGCGGTCTCGACACCCCGGCTGGGACAATTGGCCAAGAGCTGGCCGCAGAAAAAGTGTTTGGGGAGTTCCTCTCTTCAACAGGATTGTCGAAAGTGATGTTAGATAGCATGCATAGTTCGATAGCAAACGGTATTAGCCTTCCGACACAAAACTTCTACTCATTGCTCACAGCTTTTTCGATATTTCTACAGACCAAGAAGAGCAACAGGGCCCGCGCCGCGGATGGTTTACTTGCTCAGTCAACAGCGCTGGGCTACTTTTCGCAAGTTCTCAACCTCCTCCGCGAACGCTACCCAACTTCTCTATCCGACTCGAAACGTATCGCCCAAATACGCGACAAAATGGCCAGCGCTATTGAAGAACGGAACCTACGTGCTAATGTGCAGAAGCATGATGCACCTGGGTGCAAAGTCGATGATCTGTGTGCACTTGTGGAGCACCTAGTCATGCACGCCGATATTGCTGGTGGACTCAAGAATGTTCATGATGCAGCTCTACTAACGATGATGTGGCACACATTCGGCCGTGCTATTGACACTTGCTTCGCCCGGAAGCAACAGTTGACGGTCGCAGCGTCAGGGGAGCTCTTCCTGAATATTGCGCGGATTAAGACCTCCGTAGTTCAAGGTGTTTCGATATACAACTCCCCCGAGCGATGGCAGCAATGTATGCTGCATGCATTTGGAATGCTCTTTGTGTGCTACGACCAACCTTCCGAATATTTATTTCCTTTGGTGCCCCGATTTGCTGACCCGGATCTACCTGGAGGTCGCACGTACTCGCAGGAGGAAGCTGTAATTTATTGGGAAAGCTTGGAGGAGGCCAGCGATGAAGCGGGTAAGCCACCTCTCAAGAAAGAGCGCAAACGACCTAGCGTGGCTAGCTACATTTCAGAGGTTATTCGCGATACCGTAAACAAGATGCCCCCTGCCGCTGCTCAAGTTGTGACTCCCAACATGACGAGCCACTCTCTGCGGCGCGGTGCAGCGGCGTATGCCAACGCGTGCCCCAAACTTGCCGTTCAGTGGATATCTACGAGGGGTGCGTGGCTGCTGGAGTCGCTGACGAAGGCCTTCGCCTACATTGGAACGACGACGCGTGAGGACCAAAGTGTGGGTAAAGTTTTAGCAGGGTACAAGGTGCCAGACTTACCTGTGTCAACGCCGACTATTGGCGATCTGCAGCATCGTCTCTCCGAGTCCGAGTTTGGTCAAGTCGTCACGTTGCGGGGCGAGCTGTATCAGCATGTCCTTGGGTCCCCGGACGTGCGGTACAATGTGGCCATAGAGGTAGTAGATGCGACCTTCGCTGCCCTCTTGATGCACCTGAAGACAGTCCTCGACGCCGCACACAGTACACCGGCTGACCCAACTGTGCAGCTTACGCGCTATGAGTATCAGCTGCATCGCTCGATCGCATCGACAAACGCGCTTCTTGGTTGTCACATCAGCATTAGTACGTGCTGCGAATGGGGCGATCATCTCACTGCACATTGGCGAGCTACGAACCACGCGCAAGTCAGCAATACAGTTAGTGGAGGGGATACGTTACTCGCATCGACGATGGAGAACATACTGAAGCAGTTGGTCGAGATAAATGAGCGGCTTGCGCGTCTGGAAGACACCAAGTCATCGGCAACAGCCCTCATTGCAGATGATAGCCCAACTTCGCCCGCTGCCCCAGCTCCGCCACCTGCTCCAGCTACTGCCTCTACGCTGGCAGGCTGCACGCTCAACTGGTACATACACCAAATATGGGAATCTGTGAAAGGTAAGAAGGAACAAAACAAGCGGGCCGACGCAAAAGCTGCAGTGAATATCATGCTTGTACTGTACCAGACTCCTTGCACAATCTCGAAGCCGCCGCATCGGTCCAACGACGACGCGTACCAGACTTGGAAGCACGACCTCTGGGAGCTGGCGCTCCTGCTGGATCGCACTGCCAACGAGCGTCTTAGCAGCTTCGACGGCAAGAAGCCGACCACCAAAGCTTCGTCGCTCCGTAAGCGCTGGCGAGCATTGCGATCATCGCATCCAGAGGCGTACAAAGCACTCGGTGCACAGTATCTTGCGTTGAAGGCGAGCGGCTGCATCTCCGACGAGTACACACCTGCAACGCATCAGTGGACGGCCAACGATCTAGCGTAGCGCTTCGCCTATACAATCCATACCATGCATAGCAGAAACAAACCACATACAAATACATACAAGTTAAACCAAGCAAGATGCTGGAGGCCGGGATCGA
>JAIKVH010001250.1:0-10089 GCA_024679275.1 Phytophthora niederhauseri
TACATCATCTACAACAACCTGTGGGGCGAGAGCTACGCCACGTCGGGCAGTCAGTGTACTGGCCTGGACAGCAGCAGCGGCTCCACTGTTGCGTGGCACACCAACTGGACGTGGACCGGTGCCTCGTCCAATGTCAAGTCGTATGCCAACGCCGCCCTCCAGTTCGACGCTGTGCAGCTCTCCAGCGTCTCGTCCATCCCGACGACCATGGAGTACTCGCTCGAGTACAGCGGGACCATCGCCGCCGATGTTTCGTACGACTTATTCACGGCCTCGACGTCCACCGGCGACAACGAGTTCGAGATTATGATCTGGCTGGCTGCTCTTGGTGGCGCAGGCCCCATTTCGAGCACGGGCTCCGCTGTAGCCACGACGACCATCGCGGACACCTCGTTCAGTCTGTACTCCGGAGCTAACGGTGACACGACAGTGTACTCGTTTGTGGCTTCCGACACAGTCAAGAGCTTTTCAGGCGACCTCATGGACTTCTTCACGTACCTCATTGACAACGAGGGCTTCTCTTCCAGCCAGTACCTGAACACGGTTCAGGCCGGCACGGAGCCTTTCACCGGCACCGACGTAACTCTGACGGTGTCGTCTTACTCGGCCGCAGTCAACACGGGAGCTTCCAGTGGAACTACTGCGACAACTTCGACGGCCAGCTCGTCCACGGGAACCTCCGTCTCGACGAAGGAGCTCATCGCGAGTAGCTCGTCGACTGAGTCGGACTCGCAAACCGCCGCGCCGACTGCTACGACTGCAACCCCGTCCACGGATTCGTCGTACAGCCAGCAGGAAACAACTGCGCCGTCGACGTCCAGCACGGCGTCGTCAGTGAGCGGTGAAGCCACAACGTCAAGCACGAGCTCGACCTGGAACGAACAGGAATCGACTGCGGCCTCTGCATCTGAGACCACGGCTCCGTCAACGACCACTTCGAGTGCGTCCGATGACACTACGTCGTCTGACGCCGCGGGCACTACGGCCCCCAGCGTTACCGCGGCCCCCAGCACCTCGACGACGACTGGAAAGAAGTGCGCTAGCCGCCGTGTTCGCCGCGTCTAAACTTCCAGTGTTCCCGTTTTGCTCGTTGTTGTTTGGGTTCTGGATGATACTGCAGAGAACACCTGGGTGTAGTTGTTTTTGTAAGAATGTAAAGCTTTGTCGTCCCATTTGAGTCTAGACAGATCAAACAACATTGTTTACTGCTAGAACAGTTATTGCGAATAAGCCGCGGGTCATTTCGTATTATTTTAATAAAAGGAAATTCTTCGCTACTATTTTTTTATTTAAAAATAGTAAATCACAGAACAGAGTTTGATGCTCTTGTGAGGTCCAAACACAGAAAGTTAGCAGGTATCCTACATCGACTTATCGGCTCAGCAGTATCGCAACCGCCGTGTGAGCTACTTTGAAGCTACATCTCTGCGATCAACAACCAATTCATTACCGTAGAATAACCTGTACGTATGACCCTTCAAGGATACGTATCCGATTAATCGCGATAACGTCAGCGACAGCATTCAGAACGCGCTTCGGCATTGTGGTGGATGGAAGTCGTTTTCGATATCCGTATCCCCATCCCACGACAAGGAAATTCACCACACAATGATAGCCAGCGTCACAGGGCCACCCATACGAGTGGATGTACGCACCCTTGCCAACCTACCAGGCGGGATAACCTATTAACCACTGGTTAATAACCAGTTCATGCAACTCCTCAAAGCATATTCGCTGTTTCGGTAAGATGCTTGCTTTCGGCAGCAGTGAAACCACGAGTGATACGGAGTACTGCGATCGAGTCCGGGTCAATGGCTTGGGTGTAAGGTCCTTACCACGAGCCAAGAAGGTTGAAGACCGAGGCTCGGGCTCTTGACAAGTGAATCATCATTCGGCCGCCAGCAGCCCATACCCACCAGCTGCACGATAGTTACCTGCCCAAACGATTGGGTTTCAAACTGCATACATGTATTACATGTACCGACAAAGTCCACCCTGTGTGGGGCACCTACGGGTGAGAACACGCTCGAGCAGAATTGGCTGGTGCAGGTGCAACAACCTCGCCCTTCCAGGCCGTGCCGGTTCCTGAAGTAGATGGGCCATCACCTGGTCCTGCAGACGCTTCTGAATAACGACTCGTCGACGACACGTCTTCAGGCTAACGCCTCATCAACGTTTTAGGCTACATGTAGAGATGAAGGGGCCGAAAGAAACCTCTTGGTCAAGTTGGCACACGTGCTACCGGTACCAAGTCATGGTGTCATGAAGCAAGTGTGCGCATTCCCAAGGGCTCTGCCATCCTGCGAGTCTTGCTAAGTGATGCAACCCCAGCATTTCCGTTCTTACGTGGGCGACCGAGGATCGAGTCAATCGCACGACATCATGGAGACGAACACCAACAGGTCGAACAGAAAATTCCGGCTTCAATGTCGCTCCACCAATCAGATCTCGCAAAAAGAGTTCAGTTCATGCTGCTTCGGTTGTCAAAAAAGGAAAAGCAATTTGCTGACTTGGTTTTTGTATTAGGGGTTGCCCTCGCTCCTCTACATGAAATGTCAAACTTGGCGAACCGCGCACTAGTGGATCCCATCTGCCTGACAGGAACAAGTGTACCAACGCAGGATGCAGCTCGTGATGCGTTTGATGCCCAGCCGCCGGACGAACAGCTCGCGCTGTTGACCAGGGCACGCAACACAATCGGACAGAAGCCCCATTCAGCGATTTGCCTCGTTCTCTCCATCCAGTTCTAAGCAACTCACTCGACAAAGCATGAAGGTTCTGTTCGCCGCTGCTCTGACGGCCGCCGCCGTGGCGGTCGCCTCCGCCGCCGAGTTCTGTGACCAGTGGGGCCAGGCCAAGTCGGGCAACTACATCATCTACAACAACCTGTGGGGCTCCAGCGCCGCCAACCCCGGCGGCAAGCAGTGTACGGCCCTGGACAGCGGCTCCGGAGACAGCGTGGCCTGGCACACCACTTGGTCGTGGCAGGGCGGCGACAAGAGCGTCAAGTCGTACGCGAATGCCGCCCTCGAGTTCGACCCCGTGCCGCTGAGCGAGGTCAAGTCGATCCCGTCCACCATGGCGTACACGGTCAAGTCCAAGGGCAAGGCCGTGACCGACGTCGCGTACGACCTGTTCACCAGTTCGACCGCCAAGGGCGAGAAGGAGTTCGAGATCATGATCTGGCTGGCGGCCCTGGGCGGCGCCGGCGCCATCTCGAGCACGGGCAAGCCCATCGCCTCGACCACCATCGCCGGCACCGAGTGGAGCGTCTACAAGGGCCCGAACGGCAGCATGATGGTGTACTCGTTCGTGGCCTCCAAGCAGGTCGAGAACTTCGAGGGCGACCTCCTCGAGTTCTTCAACTACCTCGTCAAGGAGCAGGGCTTCAAGACCAGCCAGTTCCTAATCAAGGTGGAGTGCGGTACCGAGCCGTTCGTCGGCACGGACGTGACCATGACGGTCTCCAAGTTGAGTTCTTCAACTACCTCGTCAAGGAGCAGGGCTTCAAGACCAGCCAGTTCCTGATCAAGGTGGAGTGCGGTACCGAGCCGTTCGTCGGCACGGACGTGACCATGACGGTCTCCAAGTACTCAGCTGCCGTCAACACCAGCGGCAGTTCGTCCACGCCCACGCAGTCGGGCGAGAGCAGCTCGTCGACTGAGCAGACCACGACCGCCCCCGCTGCCTCCAACACGGGCTCGTCGGCCGAGCAGACGACTCCTGCCCCTGCTGAGTCCAACACGGGCTCGTCGGCCGAGCAGACTACCCCTGCGCCTGCTGGCTCGGACGCTGGGTCCTCGGAGGAGCAGACTCCCAGCACGCCCAGCACTGGTTCGTCCACCGAGCAGACCACGGACGCCCCTGCTGCCTCCAACACTGGTTCGTCGGAGGAGACTCCTTCTACGGGCTCGAGCGAAGAGACCCCCGCTACCTCCAACACGGGCTCGAGCGAAGAGACCCCGAGCACTGGATCGAGCGAGGAGACCCCCGCTACGTCGGACGCGGGCTCCAGCGAAGAGACCCCCGCTACCTCCAACACGGGCTCGAGCGAGGAGACCCCGGCTACCGGTTCCAGCGAGGAGACTCCGGCTACCTCCACTACGGGCTCCAGCGAGGAGACTCCTGCCACGGGCTCCAGCGAGGAGACCCCGGTCGAGTCGAGCACTGGATCGAGCGAGCAGAACCCTGGCCAGCAGGAGCCCTCCACTCCTACCACGTCGTCCTCCAGCGAGGAGACTCCTTCCACGGAGACCAACCCCAAGTGTGTGCTCCGTCGCGTTCGTCGCGAGTAAATGTGGATTTCATTTAGATGAACTGCAGCGTCTTCATTTGTCTGGTTAAGGTACTTGGCTTTCGACGGGGCTGGTATTTCGGCCGCGGGAATAGAGAGAGTTCTACATGTACAATGCGGTCTTCTCAGTGAGCTTAGTGTTGATGTGACCGCGCTTCTTATAAAATGTCGTTATGCTTACAACAACGTGTTCGTCTCGAGCGCTCGCGCATTTTGTTGAGTGTAGTGTGCTCACCGATCCAACAAACCGCCACACAGTTGAGTCATTGCGTCGTGATCGAGTTCGTGCATCGTATCCCGCAGCGGGATTCCCGCTTGAATACAACACCGAGCATGCAGAGGATACAACTTCGCGAATGCTGAACGATAGACTACTTTACAGGCAGCAAAGTCGTGCGCTGAGGCTGTTGCAACGTTAGCCCGGCATCATCCCCCTTGTCAAGACGGCGACGCCGGTCAAAGGTGTAGCACTGCTCCGTCTACTTCAGTTGCCGGCTCTGCCACAATGCAGTGCAGTGTTCAGTATTCTCTCGGTGATCGAAACATGAAAAACAAACTGCGACTTTATCATCGGCCATGACCAACTTGCAGACAACCACGACCACCTGCGGTTGCTCTCTTTACAAGGGCCGCTGCCGGCGCGACATCGTGTTGTCTTGAGTTGATAGCGTTTGCAGCAGTAACAACCGCCTCGACGACCACCCAGATGCCAGGGGACTAGATGTGGAGCCTGGCGGCTTGGACGTGAGTAGCGCGGCTTCCATGACTGCCAAAGTGCCAAGCTGGCCAAGAAGAAGAAGAAGAAGAAGAAGAAGAAGAAGAGGTGAAAGATCGGATCCCTCTAAACGGGGGAAGGAGGATCTGATCCTCTTGGCTCGACGTTCGAAAACGCGCCGACCAGGAGGTGGCGTGACGCCCGCGTCTCATGATCCACACAGTCCTGGGCGCGCAATGCCCTGAGCCCGTGCCCGACCAGCGCACGCCTTGGCTGCGGAGCGGCGAGCGTCCTTGAGACGTGGGTTACACACGCTGACTCGATCGGTGGCTGCAGCTTGCACCAATCGCCTGGGCCCAGTCCAGCTTCTCCACGGCCCGATGTTTTCCGCCGTGACGAGAATCTCGGCGATAAAGCCGACACTTGGCTGCGTCAAGACTCGGTTCGGGATGGGGGGACCAGGAGGCTCAAGGAAGGCCCGAAGGCTCGCACCGCTCGCTTTTACGCGTAATGCGTGAGAATTGGCCGCTGTCGATGAGTTTGTATGTGTCTAAATAATGTAAGGACAGCGCTAAAGAGCGTTGACAAAAAGAGAAGCTGGGCTGCTTCCCACACCGAGGCGGCAACAAAGGCAACCCAGGCCTCGCTCATACTTAAGTAACGAGTACAACAAGAGTGTGTAAAGTAAGCTGTCATACAGTTTGGGCATCTGGTTGTAAAAGTCGGTTTGGGGAATTCGGTGCGACTTGGATTTGTCGGCGGAAAGGCCGGGCTAGGGCCCCCAAATTCCACCTGCCTCCACTCGATTGGGCCATTTTGGGCCCAAAGAGGCTTCTTCTCCCGAGGGGCGAGCGAGTGGGAGGAAGCGCAGCAGCGAGCAGCAGCACCAGCGGCGCGAGCGGCTACCCGGACCAACCAGCCCGCGGCGGCAGGCCAGCCACACCCGCCATCGCGCATCGATCGATCGATCGATCCTTCTGTCGTGCCGGCACAAGTGGATTTTTTTAAAATTATCATTTGCCGCAACTCTTCTCTAAAAGTTTAACACCACCAGGGAGAGAAGGGAAAAAAGGCAAAAGGACTCTTTTTCTCTAAATGAACAGCGTGGCGTCGCCTCTGCGGATGAACATGACGACGACCCCCGGCCATGACGACGACCCCCGGCCACCCGCAGCAGGCGCCCCAGCAGCAGCAGCAGCAGCAGCAGCGGCGTCTCCACCGCGCGCGCGGCCAGAGCTCGGCCGCCGGCCACCACCAGGACGTGCCCCAGGACGCCGCCTTCGCGCGCATGCAGGCCATGCACAACGCGCACATGCAAATGCAACTGCAACAGCAAATGCAACAGCAAATGCAACAGCAACAGGGTTACGCAGGAGGGTACCCCCACCAGGTTACGACCAAGAATCAGGCCCCGAATGCTCAGCTGCGTCGCGCAGCAGCGTCATCTTCCTCTTCTTCTTCTTCTTCTTCTGCTCGCCCCCGCGCAGTAGGAGAAGCTCCGAGGAGTAACCAGGTTACGCGCCAGCCCAGGCTTCGATCAGTGACGGACGAGATGGTGCGGAACCAGTATGCAGGTCAGGACGAGGAGCTGGCAGGACGCCCCGCCATGATCGCCATGAGCCAGGAAGACCTGCCCTACGACATCTCCAGGGACCGCCGCGGCCGACACCACAGCCACGCGCGACCGGAGGAGAACTACCGAGGCAACAGCAAGGAGGAGAACTACCGAGGCAACAGCAAGTCGGCGGCCTACCAGGGTAACTGCAGGGGCAGCAGGACGGCGGCCAACCCTGCAGGCAACAATCATCAGAGTCGCAGTGCCGTTCGAGGTCGCTCGGCAACAGTGAACAGCAATGCGGCGCCCGAGTCGCGTAACCCGGAGACGTTTAAGCGCAGCAGCAACAGCAACAACTATGGGGCTACGCCGCGTAACCCGGAGAATGCCGTTCGTGGTGCTGCGCCCTCGCGCGCGTCGGCGCCTGGGGCGCGCAGTAACCAGGCTCCGGTTCGGACATCAGCTCCTACTCGCTCCTCTGTCCCCGAGCCAGCTCCGGAGCCTGTGGCGTGGCGTGTGGCCGTCGACCCCAAGTCCAAGAAGCCGTACTACTACCACCCCATCACGAGGGAGACGACGTGGAAGAAACCGGCGGAGCTGGTGGCGGCCGAGACGCGCGAGAAGCGTCAGTTCTTCTCGGTCATGGAGAACAACATCCGGCTCAAGCTGCGCGACGGGTACTACACGCGCGACAGCGAGACGTCCAACTCGAGCCACAGCACGCCCGACGCCGTGCACAAGCCCCACGAGATGTCGCCGCACGCCTCGTGCCGATCGTCGGCAAGTACGCTGAGCTGCAGCAGCGCGCGCAGCAGCTTCTGCTCGTTCACGAGCGGATCCGCGCGCTCCCTGCCTGGATCAGCGCGCCAGCTCATCTTGAGCTCGACGCGCTCGCTGCCCACGACACCGGAAGGCATGGGCGTGCCGGACTTGAGCCAGCCTCAGCAGGAGCCGGACACTTTGGAGCGCGAGTCGGAGGACGGCAAGAAGCGGCCGTCGCTGTTTAGGACTTTGTCGTCGTACGAGACCCCAGTGGTGACTTCGTCCCGCAAGGGAAGTGATGGTTTGGATGTGGATGAAGTCGGGCGCAATGCGCCTACGTGTCTGACAGTTCCGTCGCCGATCCAGGAGCGCGTGCGTTTGGCCGCTCTCATGCCGCGTGCCTCAGACTTGGAGGCGTACGCGCGCGCCGTGAGAGCCGCCAATAGCAATGGAAGGCCGTCACTGCAAGTCCCGATGATGGGAGTTGCTGCTGGCCGAGGCAGCTCGGCGTCCGCCCTTATGAAGACGAAGACTCCTGAGAACAAGAGTGCCCCCCCCGACAAGCCGCGTGCGCTGCGACGTCGCTCCAACAGTACCAACTCGATTTATTTGCGTATGGGAACAATGAACGCGCCGGACCAAGATGCGACGATCCAGTGTGTTGCTACCGTGTTGCGCGCGCACATGATGGAGGCGCTGGAGGACCCGATCCGGTCAGACCCTCGCTTCGATGTTTTCGTGACGGCCCGCGACCGCCAGCGCCTGGCGTCAATTGCGGACGAATTGGACGCCGAAGCTACTTCCTTCGTGGAGGTGGAGGACGAAGATGTTATCCTGGATGTGGTCCCCACCCTGTCGGAGATCGGCAATTTCATCAAGCACGTCTTTTCCCGCGCTCAGATGGAGTCGGAGTGCATTATTATGAGCCTCGTGTATGTGGAGCGCCTGCTGAAGGCGACAAGCGGCATGCTGCAGCTGCGCGGGGAGAACTGGCGCCGCCTGGTGTTCTGCTCGATGGTGATGGCGTCGAAGGTGTGGGACGACCTGAGCATGACCAACGCCGACTTCTCCAAGATCTGGCCCGAGCTCTCGCTGAAGCAGATTAATGAGCTGGAGCTGGTGTACCTGAGCGCCGTGGAGTACAACGTCCGCGTGTCGGCCGTGTCGTACGCAAAGTACTACTTCCACCTGCGCTCCATGTGCGCCACGATGGGATTGCTCGAGGCGTTTGACGAGAGTGCGCCGCTCAACTTGGACGGCGCGCGCAAGATGCAGGTGTTGTCGGAGGAGTACCAGGAGCGTTCGAAGCTGATGCCGGTGCCGCGCCGTCGTAGCGTGACCATTACGACCACGTCGGCTGCCGAAAGTATGCAGGCGGGCGCGAACGCTGGCCGATCTGCGGTCGGAGGAGCCAAGTCCAAGCCGACCAAGGCCTCACCCGCGGCCAGCCTCGAGCAGCTCGTGCACATGCAGGTGCGCGTGGCTGGTGGCAGCTCGCTCGGAATGCACCGCCTGTCGTCGAACAACACGGTGAAGCCGTGAACAAGGTGAAGGAGTTGGACTGTCCAAGCCACATGAAGCAAGCGGAACGAAGACGGACGGTGGCGATGAAGAGAGGAGGAGGATGGTGGTCGTGTGTCTTTTTATTTGATGAGTTAGTGTAGTGATTCGTGCAGTGCCTAGTAGCTGTTGAAGAACTTCTTGGAGGAGGCTTCGCACCAGGCGGCGTGGACATCTCGGCGTGAGCTGGCACGCGCGTGATGGAAGCAAAGCAAGTGAGCGATGGCCTCAGATGGAGAGAAAGCGAAACATGTGAATGTGATGAGTGACAAACAAAACAAAGCTGGATGCTACTGTAAGTGCCAGAAAAACAAAGCCAAACGTTTGGAACGTGTCGATCGAGTTGTGTGTGCCATGCATTCCTGCTACAAGAGCGAAGCAACGTAGGTGTGCATCCAGTTGAGTGCAGCTTCATGGCCTGGGTCCACCACCACTTGGTGTGCAGACTCCACTTCAGCAGCGTTCGACTTGAGTTGAAGCCGCTTCTGGAGTGCCAACCGGAACGCTGAGTCTTCCAGTACCGAGATGCTCAGCGTTTAGAAGCCGCTTCTGGAGTGCCAACCGGAACGCTGAGTCTTCCAGTACCGAGATGCTCAGCGTTTCCATCGAGGAGAGAGGCGCTGGAGTTGTGGAGTAAGGCGGAGGTGGTGCGTTTGGATCGAATGTCTCCCCGGAGTGTTCATCTTCGTCGTCATTTTCGTCATCGCTCGTGGTCATATCCGACTCAACGGCACTTTTCAGCTGCAGCACCATGCGCTCAAACTCGAGATTCGCCATCGCCGGCAACGCCGTGAGTTCGTGATCGTCTTGCTCGGTCTCATCTTGAGCCAACTCGCTTGAAGAAGATACAGTCGTTGGTGCGGGGGGAGGCAGCACTGCAACCGGCTCGGCTGGAGGTGGTGGTGGCGTTTTGAAGTCTGGTAGTTGCTGGACCAAGATGATCGGGTCGTCAAGTGGAGACGCCTTTGGTTTCCCGTTCGCACTGGATACCTCAGCTTGCTTCTTACGCTGGAATTCGAGTCGATGCTCGCGTAGCGAGGGTTGACTGTCACGAACTGCGGAGCCTCGTGTCTTAGGCGCAGATGAAGGAGTTTTCGGCTTTGCCTGTTGGCGACGAATGCCAATGGGAGCAGGTGGAGGAGCTCGCTTACTGGAGTTCGGTGTCTTCCCCTGAACACCAAGAACTACGGGCTTCGGATACGC